>WOXC01004722.1:0-44696 GCA_011680675.1 Gymnobelideus leadbeateri
GACATTTTTGTCATGATAAAGAGTTATACTTATACCCTTAACACCAACAGCTCTCTAGGCATTTCCAGAAACATCCATAAACAAATATATAAACTAATTAGAAATAGCTCCTCAACTACAGTTTGATCTAGAGAAGGAATAAACATATTCACGAAATATTCCAGGTTTAAGAGAGTCAACAGGAAGAAAGATATAACTAGAAAATTACAATACTGTTTTTAAGAGCCCACATTTACATAACTCTTCTGTCTACTAAGTGCTTTCTTCACAATTACTTTTGACAGGTGGGCAGAGCCAAGATGGTGGAGTAGAAACAGCACTTCCAAGGTGCTCTACCCCACACAACTTCCAAACAATGTAAAAGGGGACTCTGAACAACTTCTGGAGCCCCAGCACTCACAAAAATACACAGAGAAGCTAACCTCCTTCTGAGGACAGCCCAGCAGCCCTGCAGGGAGCAGCGAGCACAGCGCTCTGAGCAGGCAGCACAGTGCTGGGAACTGACAGCGCAGCACTCTGGGAGTTGAGCCCAGGCCCACAGGAGCAGTGGTTCTAGCCCTAGGGTGGCTGGGCCAGCAGCTGGCTGGAGGGACCCCAGAACACCAGCAGCTGTGGCTATTCCAGAATTATCAGCACAGATATGCCTAGGACAAGGTGAGAGGTTAGTGCCCTATGGATTTTGGGACCAGTATTTGGGGAATGTGTCGCCTTCCTCCCCTGGGGGGGGGGGGGAAGCTGCTAAAGAAATGTGACAGAGAAGCCATTTTGCAGCATCAGTGGTGACTCTAGCTCCTGGTCTGTGAAATGTAGGGAGATCCAGCAATCAGTTTGGTGGTTAATCGCTATTGCATTAAACTGCCTGGATCTGGATTGTGGTCTGGGGGGGAGGTTTGGGGTAGGTATCCAAATTGCCAGAGCAGGTGGAGGCTTTACAGAGGCCACCCAACTTTCGGGAGTTGTGAAGACCCCATGTTTGGGATGGAAGCTCTCCTCTCTGGTGGCAGAGTCCTACTGTGACAACAAGCCCCCAAATCAAGTAATTAAGTGGCAACATGACTAGGCAAAAGAAAAAAAATAAACAGAAAAATTCAACGTTGGACTCCTATTTTAGGGGCAAAGAGGATCAAAGCATGGAGCAGGACTGTGAGGTCAGAACTCCTGCACCAAAAGCCCCAAATGAAAATACAAGCTGGCTACAGGCCATAGAGGACCTTAGGAAGCAGATAAGAGAAGTGGGGGCAAAGTTGGGAAGAGAAATGATAAAGATGCAAGAAAAGTATGAAATGACAGTCAACAGCCTGACTGAGGAAAATAACACCTTAAAAAATAGACTAACTCAAATGGCAAAAGAGGTTCAGAAAGGCAATGAGGAGAAGAATGCCTTTAGAAGCTGAATTTGCCAGAGGGAAAAAGAATCTCGAAAGCTCACTGAGGAGATTCTTTCCTTCAGAGTTAGACTGGAGCAAATGGAAGTTAGTGATTTTATGAGAAATCAAGACGCTGTTAAACAGATCCAAACAAATGAAAGCATAGATGGCAATCTGAAATATCTGATGGGAAAAAACCACTGACCTGGAAAATAGATCCAGGAGAGATAATTTTAAAAATTATTGGACTACTTGAAAGCCAAGATCAAAGAAAGAACCTAGAAATCATCCTTAAAGAAATTCTCAAGGAAAATTGCCCTGATGATTTAGACTCAGAGGGGGAAATAGAGGTTGAAAGAATCCACTGATCACCACCTGAAAAAGATCCTAAAAAGAAAACTCCTAGGTATAGTATAGCCAGGTTCCAAAACCCCCAGATCAAGGAGAAAATATTACAAGTAGCCAGGAAGAAACAATTTCAATATTGTGGAAACACAATCAGAATAGCACAGGACCTGCCAGCTTCTACTGGCAACTTCTACATGATATTCCAGAGGGCAAAAGAGCAGGGATTGAAGCCAAGGCTCACCTACCCAGCAAAACTGAGTATCTTGTTTCAGGGGAATATATGGTCATTCAGTGGAAAAGAGGACTTTCAAGCATTCTTGAGGAAAAAAACCAGAGTTGAATAGAAAAGTTGACATTCAGTCACAAGATTCAAGAGATGCTTGAGAAGATAATCAAGGAAAAGACATCAAAAGGATCTTATCAAAGTTGAACTATTTACATTTTTACATGAAAAACAATAACTGTGTCTGATGAAACATTTCTCATTATGAAAATAACTGAAGAAGGGTATATGGTCATATGAATACATGTGTGAATGTTTGTATATATGTTTACAGTTATACATAGATAGAGGGCACAGGTTGAATTTGATGGGAAGGGATGATACTTGGGGGTGAAGTTAAGAGGTGAGAGAGGAAAGTGGCAAGAGGAGATGGGGAGAGACAGGGTAGGGCAAACTATCTCATGTAGAAGAGGCAAGGGGGCATAATTGCAGGGGAGGGGAAGAACAGGAAGGCAAAAATGCAAAAGCATATTCTCATTGAAGTTGGCTCAAGGAGAGAATCACATACAAACTAAATGGGATATCTCACCCTGCAGGAGAGTAGGGGAAAGGGGGATGAAAAGGGGGGATGATGGAGGGGAGGGCATTCTAGGGGGAGGGGAATTTGGAAGTACCACTTTAGAAGAGGGAGAGGATCAAAGTAGGGAATGGACCAGGTGGGAGGTGAGATGGGTGGGAGGGAAATATAAGCAGTCTTTTACAATATATCTAATATGGTAATGTTTTGCACAGCTACACATGTACAACACATACTGAATTGCTTATCTTCTCAGAGGGAGTGGGTGACAAGGGAGGAAGGAAATGGATTTGAAAATCAAACTTTTAAAGTTAAATGTTTCATAAGATGTCTAGGTATTGGGGCCCAGAGATTTGCCTTGCCCTAATGGCAAAGTCAATGGGGGTATGGGAGGATATATGGGAGAGAGCAGATTGGATGAGGGGATATCTAGTTGGACTATTCTGGGGTTGTGAGTAGGGAAAAAATGGGGGAAAAATTGTAACTCAAAATCTGGTGGAAATTAATTATGTAAACCAGAAGTTAATAAAGCATTTGTTTAATGATAAAAAAAGAAAAAAAAAACAATAACTTTTGGCATTGTTTAGAAGTGTCAGACATAATACAGTATTCCAAAGATGGGAACCATAATAAAGGTAAGTTGAAATTATTAACAAATTAAATTTTATAATTATAGTACAATATACATAATGTTAATATGAGGTTTTCTAAGTCAATATGTGACTGATTGGCCTCTTTATGTTTGGTTTAGTAGTACCATTTCTGAGTTTGAGTTTTAGGTAGCAAATTTCAATATGCTCATTTTATAGATGAAAAACTTGAGGTTCTAAAATGTTAAAGATTAGCCCAGGGTCCTGTATCTAAGAGGGAGGAAAAGATCACCAAACAAAACATAGATCTTCTGATTCTTTCAGTATGTTTTTATATTATAGACTTATTTTAATGTGTTTAGTTCCCCTTGTTCTAGCATGTTAATGACCTTTAAATAGGAATTTTCTTAACGCTATCCAAATCTAGAGAAAGAACTATGGAATCTGAATGTAGATAAAAGGGTACTTTTTTATTGTGTTTTTCCCCCTTTTGTGCTGATTTTTCTTTCTTCTTTTTCCCCCAAAATGCTTTATTAACTACTGGTTTACATCATTCATTTCCGCCAGATTTTGAGTTACAATTTTTCCCCACTTTTCTCTCACCCACCACCCCAGAATAGCAGTCCCACAGGATATCCCCACATCCAATCTACTCTCTCCCATATTTTCCCTAATTCCCCCTTTGACTTTTCCAGTAGTGCAAGGTACATCTCTGTGCCCCAGTGCCTGTATATCTTATTTCCCAATTATGTGTAAAACAGTATTAATAATAGTATTTATATATATTTAAAACATTTGATTTTAAAACTTCAATTTCCAGATCCATTCCATTCCTCCCTTGTTACCCACCCTTACTGGGAAGACAAGTAATTCAGTATATGTTGTACATGTGTAGCTATGAAAAACACCACCATATTAGATAAATTGTAGAAGACTGATTATATTTCCCTCCCTCCTATCCCACCTCCCGCTTGGTCTATTCCCTATTTTGATCCTGTCTATTTTCAAAAGTCAGGCAAGATGGTGGAAAGGAAGCAGTAACCTCCCTGAGCTCCTTGGTCACTAAGGCTCAAAGGGTGAATCTGAGTGGAATCCGGAGTGACGGAGCCCACTGAAAGATGAAGTGTGGCAGAGTCCAGCCCAGGAGGTTGCCCAGTGTGTCCAGACTGGTCGAGCGCAGAGTGCGTGGTGTCTGCACAGCCCAGACCTAAGAGCAGAAAAGCAGACTACACCAGAGAGAGCAAAAGCCCCAGCCTGAAGACTTACCGAGGATGAAACACAGTCATCTCTCGGACAGGTAGGATCATTGGAGTCAGGTAGGAGAGCTGGGCCCTCAGTGGAAAGAGCTGCTTCTCTAGCTGCATTCAGCCACCAGCCTGGAAGTTTAGAAACTGCCTGCCTGTGTAATACAGGGGCTGGAATGGCAAAGTAAATTCTAGCTGCTCAGATCCTCCCATCCCTCCTTCATGAAGCAGAAAACCCAAAGATAAGTCTCCCACCCAGATTGAAATCCCAAGTTAATGGAAATAGCCCCAGGCTTGAGAGTCTCCAAGAAGGGGTGTAACTGAGACAGCCAGGAGTCTGAAGAGAAGAGAGGGTGGGGTCCCAACAAGCCCCACCTCTCCTCACCAACAAAAGCCTACTTATAGCCCAGGGGTATAGAGGCAGAAATCTGAAGTGGTCAGAGGCTCCCATACCTACTCATCTACATCCCTCATTGACTTCCCTGACTTAGCCATAAACTAGCCACCCAGAGGTATTCAAAGTCAAGGATCAGGCCCTAAACTCATAGCCTGAGAAACTAAGAAACAGGAAGTCACAATGGGAAAAAAAAGAAGCCTAGAAGGAGAAGGGGAAGGCAAAAAAGTCTATTCGAGCATACTATGCAGGGCAAGAACAACAAAATACACAGGACAATATAGACTCTCTACCCACACCTGAGACCACAGAAGGAAACATGATCTGGTCTCAAGCCCAAATAGCATTCCTGGAGGAGCTTAAGAAAAAATTTAAAGACAAAATAAGGGAGGCAGTAACCAACTTGGAAAAACGTCTCAGTGAAGTAATTGGAGAAAATACCTCCCTAAAAAAGGAACTTCAAAAAATAACTGAAGACCATGATTCAATAAAAATTAGAAACAATCAAATTGAAGCTCAGAACTCTATGATGCAGCAAGAGTCAATCAAACAAAACAAGACGATCGAAAAATTGCAAGAAAATGTAAAATATCTCACTGGAAAAATAACTGACCTAGAGAACAGATCCAGGAGAGACAACCTAAGAATTATTGGTCTACCGGAAAGCCATGATGAAAAAAGCAGCCTAGACAACATCCTCCAAGAGATTGTCAAAGAAAACTGTCCTGAAGTCCTGGAATCAGAAGATGAAATAACTATCGACAGAATTCACCAGACTCCTCCTGAGAGAGATCCCAAACTGAAAACTCCAAGAAATATAGTAGCCAAATTCCAGAATTACAAGATTAAAGAAAAATTTCTACAAGCAGCCAAAAAGAAACAATTCAAATATCGAGGAACTACAGTTGGGATCACACAGGACCTAGCAGCTTCTACATTAAAAGAGAGGAGGGACTGGAATTTGATATTTTGTAGGGCAAGAGAGCTAGGACTACAACCAAGGATTAACTACCCGGCAAAACTGAGCATAATCTTCCAGGCAAGGAGATTGACGTTTAATGAAATAAGGGACTTCCAGATGTTCCTGATGAAAAAGCCAGAGCTCAATGGAAAATTTGATCTCCAATTACAAGACTCAAGAAAAACATAAAAAGCTAAACAAGAGAAACACAGACTCACACATACATAAGTGCACACACCCACACCCACAAACACACGCTCATTACTTGCGATGCAACAAGAGCAAAATGTTCACATCCTTATATGTGGAGCTGATAACTGTCAATATTCAAAATCTTTATGATTATTATGACCTTCAAAAGGGTTATACTTAGATAGAGGGTGTGGGTATGAATGCACTAACCTGATGTCTAAAAAAACAAAACAAAACAAAAATAAACAAAAAAAAACTATTAAGGGGATCAAAGAGACTGTAATGGGAAAAAGGAAAGGATTAGATAGGAAAAGGTAAAATATGCCATCTGAAGGGACATTAAAATACTATAGAAGAGGGGAAAGAAAGAGGGAGAGGAACATCATTTAAACACTATTCTCACTGGTTCTGGTTCAAAGAAGGATCAACTTAAATCAGTGAAGTTTAAGATTTTAATGTGAATAGACACATAAATTCATTAAATAGAGGAAAATGAGGGAGGGAGAGGAGCAATGTTTGAAA
This sequence comes from Gymnobelideus leadbeateri, assembly GCA_011680675.1. Taxonomy (NCBI): domain Eukaryota; kingdom Metazoa; phylum Chordata; class Mammalia; order Diprotodontia; family Petauridae; genus Gymnobelideus; species Gymnobelideus leadbeateri. The sequence goes on from WOXC01004722.1 coordinate 6,419, forward strand.
TTTACTCTCATTGTTTGGAATCAAACGGGGAGTAATTCACTTTGATAACTATAAAAACTTATTTCATCTTATAGAAAGCAGAAGGGTAAAGGGGGGGTGAAAAAGAGGAGACTAAAAGGGGGGGGACTAGAAGGGAGGGAAACAGTAATAAAGGAGACAGTAGGTTAAGAAGAGGGATCACTGGGTGGGAACACTGAGGGAAGGGGTGGTCAAAAGGGAAAACTTCAAGGAGGGGAAGGGAGAAGGAAGAAACAAAAACATAAACATGGGAGGAAATAGGATGGAGGGGAAGAGACAGATAGTCATTATTACTGTGAATGTGAATGGGATGAACTCTCCCATAAAACAGAGTCGGATAGCAGAATGGATTAAAAACCATAATCCTACAATATGCTGTCTACAAGAAACACATTTGAAACAAAGGGATACCCACAGGGTAAGGGTAAAAGGTTGGAGTAAAATTTATTATGCCTCAGCTAAAGTAAAAAAAGCAGGGGTAGCAATACTTATCTCAGATAAAGCAAAAGCAAAAATAGATCTAATTAAAAGAGATAAGGAAGGAAACTATATCCTACTAAAAGGCACCATTGAGAATGAAGCAATATCACTACTTAATATATATGCACCAAGTGGTATAGCATCTAAATTCCTAGAGGAGAAGTTAAAGGAATTAGAGGAAGAAATAGATAGCAAAACTATACTAGTGGGGGACCTTAATCTTCCCCTCTCTGAACTCGATAAATCTAACCTCAAAATAAACAAGAAAGAAGTTAAGGAGGTGAATAGAATCTTAGAGAGACTAGATATGATGGATCTCTGGGGAAAACTGAATGGGGATAAAAAGGAATTTACTTTCTTCTCAGCAGTGCATGGTACATACTCAAAAATAGACCATGTACTAGGACATAAAAAACTCACGATCCAGGGAAGAAAGGCAGAAATATTAAATGCATCATTCTCAGATCATGATGCAATAAAAATTATATGCAATAAAGGGCCAGGGAAAGATAGATGAATAACTAATTGGAAATTACACAATTTAATCCTAAAAAATTGGTGGGTCAAACAAGAAATTATAGAAACAATCAATAATTTCATTCAAGAGAATGATAATAATGAAACAGCATACCAAAATTTGTGGGATGCACTAAAGGCAGTTCTCAGGGGAAGTTTTATATCCCTGAGTGCATACTTAATTAAAGCAGAGAGAAGGGAAGTCAATGAATTGGACATGCAATTGAAAAAGCTAGAAAAAGAACAAATTGAAAATCCCCAATTTAGTACTAAATTAGAAATATTGAAAACCAAAGGTGAGATTAATAAAATTGAAATTAAGAAAACCATTGAATTAATAAATAAAACTAAGAGCTGGTTTTATGAAAAAATCAACAAAATTGATAGACCCTTAGTCAATATGATAAAAAAAAGAAAGAAGAAAACCAAATTATGAGTATCAAAAATAAAAAGGGTGAATCTACCTCCAATGAAGAGGAAATCAAAAAAATAATGAGGAATTATTTTCCCAATTGTATGCACATAAATATGACAATCTTAGTGAAATGGATGAATATTTACAAAATCACAAGTTGCCCAGATTAACTGAAGAGGAAGTGAATTACCTAAATAACCCCATCTCAGAAAAAAGAAATCAAACAAGCCATCAATGAACTCCTTAGGAAAAAATCTCCAGGGCCAGATGGGTTCACTAGTGAATTCTATCAAACATTTAAAGAACAATTGATTCCAATACTCTACAAACTATTTGGGAAAATTAGTGAAGAAGGAGTCCTACCAAATTCTTTCTATGACACAAATATGGTACTGATTCCTAAAACAGGAAGAGATAAAACAGAGAAAGAAAATTATAGACCAATTTCCCTCATGAATTTAGATGCAAAAATTCTAAATAAAATATTAGCCAAAAGACTCCAATAACTTATCACAGAAATAATACACTCTGAACAGGTAGGATTCATTCCAGGAATGCAAGGATGGTTTAATATTAGGGAAACCATCAGTATAATTGAGCACATCAACAATAAAACTAGCAGAAACCACATGATCATCTCAATAGATGCAGAAAAGGCTTTTGATAAAGTACAACACCCATTCCTATTAAAAACACTAGAAAGTATAGGAATAAATGGAGCCTTCCTCAAAATAGTTGATAGCATCTATTTAAAACCATCAGCAAGTATTATATGCAATGGGGATAAACTAGAAGCCTTTCCAATAAGATCAGGAGTGAAACAAGGGTGTCCACTATCACCGCTCTTATTCAATCTGGTACTAGAATCACTAGCAGTAGCAATTAGAGAAGAAAAAGAAATCAAAGGAATCAAATTAGGTAAAGAAGTGACCAAGCTATCACTCTTCACAGATGATATGATGATATACTTAGAGAATCCTAGAGAATCAAGTAAAAAACTACGAGAGACAATAAATAAATTTGGCAAAGTTGCAGGATATAAAATAAACCCACATAAATCCTCAGCATTCCTGTACATCTCTAATGAAACTCAACAGCAAGAGATAGAAAGAGAAATCGCATTTAAAGTCACTGTAGACATTATAAAATATTTGGGAATCTACTTGCCAAAACAAACCCAGAATCTATATGATCACAACTACAAAACACTTCTCACACAAATAAAATCAGATCTAAATAGCTGAAAAATATCAATTGCTCGTGGCTGGGTCGAGCTAATATAATAAAAATGACAATTTTACCCAAACTACACTATATATTTAGTGCCATACCAATCAATTTACCAAAAAAACTACTTTCTAGAGTTAGACAAAATAATAACAAAATTTATTTGGAAAAACAAATGGTCTAGAATATCAAGGGAATTAATGAAAAGAAATGCTAGGGAAGGTGGACTAGCTATGCCAGATCTTAATCTGTATTATACAGCAGCAGTCATCAAAAGTGCTTGGTACTGGCAGAGGTGTAGAGTAGTGGATCAATGGAATCGATTAAGTGCAGGAGACCCAGCAGTTAATGAATATAGCAATCTATTGTTCGATAAACCCAAAGACCCCAGTTTTGGGGATAAGAATGCACTATTTGACAAAAACTGCTGGGAAACTGGAATACAGTATGGCAGAAACTGGGCATAGACCATTATCTAACACCATATACCAAAATCAAGTCCAAATGGGTGCATGATCTAGGTGTAAAGGATGATACTGTAAGCAATTTGGGAAAGCAAGGAATGGTTTACCTGACAGATCTGTGGAGAGGGGAAGACTTTAGGACCAAACAAGAATTAGAGAGCATTATAAAATGCAAAATGGATAATTTTGATTACATTAAATTGAAAAGCTTCTGTACAAACAAAGCCAACGTAACCAAGATCAAGAGGGAGGTGGGAAATTGGGAAAGAATTTTTACAACTTGTGTCTCTGATAAAGGACTCATCTCTAAAATTTATAGAGAATTGAGCCAAATCTACATGAATATAAGTCATTACCCAATTGATAAGTGGTCAAAGGATATGGACAGGAAATTTTCAAAGAAATTAAAGATATCTATAAGCATATGAAGAAATGCTCTAAATCACTATTAATTAGAGAAATGCCAATCAAAACAACTCTGAGATACCACATCCCTCCAGTCAGATTGGCTAAGATGACAAAACAAGGAAGTGACAAATGCTGGAGAGGATGTGGACAAATTGGAACACTAATACATTGCTGGTGGAGTTGTGAACTTATCCAGCCATTCTGGAGAGCAATCTGGAATTATGCCCAAAGGATTATAAATAATTTTATACCCTTTGACCCAACAATACCACTTCTAGGGTTATATCCCAAAGAGATCATAGAAGTGGGAGGAAGACCCATATGTACAAAAATATTTTTAGCAGCCCTTTTTGTGGTTGCAAAGAATTGGAAACTAAAGGGGTGCCCATAAATTGGGGAATGGCTAAACAAGTTGTGGTATATGAATGTAATGGAATATTATTGTGCTATAATAAATGAAGACGTGACAGATTTCATAATTACCTGGAGAGACTTATACAAACTGATGCTAAGAGAGAAGAGTAGAATCAGAAGAAATTTGTATGCAATCACAGACATACCATATCTGTGATGACCAACTATGACAGATTGGACTCTTTTCAGCAATGCAGTGATATAAGTTAATCCCAAAAGACTCAAGAAAGTGAGAAATGCTCCATCCAGAGATATAACTAGAAAGAACTGAGCCTGAATCCTGATGGAAGCAAACTAAATGATCTTGTTCTTTTCATTGTTTGGTTTTATTTCTTCCTTACCGTCTTTCATCCCACCTAGTACAATATGCCTTTGTAATTGGAATAATGTCTAATATGAATGTATTTGCAGATCCTATACTGGACTATATGCTGTTGTTGTGTGAGGAGGGGGGAGGGAAGTAAAGGAAATTTGAAAATCAAGGAACTATGGAATTGAATCTTGTTCACTGAAACTAAACTAATAAATTAATTTTAAAAAAAATCTAAAAAAAAGTCGGTGCTTCCAACTTCCCTCCCCCCCCTTCCCTCCCATCCTCCCTTACATTGCCTCATCTTAACTCCTACCCCGCTACTCTCCTGCAGGGTGAGATACCCTATTTAGTATGTATGTTATTCTCTCCCTAAGCCAAATTCAGTGAGAACAAGGCTTTGCCTCTTTGCCTTCCTGTTCCTCCCTTGTAATCATTTTCCCTTTACTCTTCTCCAATAATTTTTTAAATTATCTCTCCTGGATCTATTTTCCAGGTCAGTGGTTTTTCCCATCAGATATTTCACATTGCCTTCTATTCCTTCATTTGTTTGGATCTGTTTAACAGCATTTTGATTTCTCATAAAATCACTAGCTTCCATTTTCTCCAGTCTAATTCTGAAGGAATGATTCTCCTCAGTGAGCTTTTGATATTCTTTTTCCATCTGGCAAATTTGGCTTTTTAAGGTATTCTTCTCCTCATTGCCTTTTTGAGCCTTTGTCATTTGAGTTAGTCTATTTTTTAAGGTGTTATTTTCCTCAGTCAGGCAGTTGACTCTCATTTCATACTTTTCTTGCATCTTTCTCATTTCTCTTCCCAATTTCTCCTCCACTTCTCTTATTTGGCTTTAAAATTCCTTCTTTAGGTCCTCTATGGCCTGTATCCAGTTTGTATTTTCATTTGGGTCTTTTGGTGCAGGAGTTCTGACCTCCCAGTCCTCCTCCTTTTCCATGCTTTGGTCCACTTTGCCCCCCAAATAGGAGTCTAATGTTGCACTTTTCTGTTCATCTTGTTTCCTTGGCCTAGGCATGTTGCCACTCAATTACTTGACTTTTGGGATTGTTGCCTCAGTAGGATTCTGTCACCAGCCAGGGGAGCTTCTTTCCTAAACACTGGGGTTTTCTCACCTATTGGAGATATTAATTGCGTGCCCTCTCTGAAGCCTCCAAACACTCTGGCAAGCTGGTCACACACCCCAAGCACCTCCACCCCAGACCACAATCCAGAACCTAGAAGGTTAAAGCAAGAGTGATCCCTCCCCCCCAAGACTGATTGCCGGACCCTCTACAGTCTGTAGGCCAGGAACTGAAGCTGCAACATGGCGGCTGTGCTGTGGCTACTTAGTGGCTCCTCGCCTAAGGGAAAGAGGCAGCTGCACTCTCCCCACCAGTACCAAAGTGCATCCTACACTGACCTCTCACTTTGTCATAGGCATCTATGTGTTGGTAATTCTGGAAATGCCATAGCTACTGTTGTTCTTTAGTCCCTCCAGCTGGCTGCTGGTCTGGCTGCCCTGGCGCTAAAACCTCTGACTCACATGGGCCTGGGCTCGGCTCCCAGAGTGCTTTGCTGGCCACTCCCTGCAGGGCTGCTGGGGTATCCTGAGTGGGAGGTTAGCTTCTCTGTGTCATTTTGTGGGTTCTGGAGCTCCAGAGTTTGTTCAGAGTCCCCTTTTTTATGTTTTGGAAGTGGTGTGGGCAGGAGTGACAGGGAAGTGCTGTTTCTACTCCGCCATCTTGGCTCTGACCCCACTGATTCTTCTTTCACTATAGGACTAATGTGGAAATATGTCTGACATGATTGTTCATGTAATTGTTTCCTGTCTTGGGGAGGGGAAAGGGGCGAGCAAAATGTGGAACTCAAAATCTTACAAAAATGAATGTTGAAAATTAACTTTACATGTAATTGGAAACCATAAAATATTAAGTGCAAAAAGGGCCAATTAGGACAAAATAAATAAATATGGAAATTCTTAAAAATAAAAAAAAATATTTTGTATGACTGAGAAATATCTTCAGAGGATATGGATATTGGATGGTAAACAGAGAACTGAACCTGGATTTGAAAAACCCTAGGCTCTACTCTCTGTTTTCTCACTTAAATAATTATGTGGACATAAGCAAGTCACACAAATTGTCTAGTTGTGTTTTCCCACAGTGAAATTAATGGTTTAAATGAAATATTTCATTTAGTCTATCTCCCCCAGTCTCAAAATCACATCCTTTGACTTTGAATAAAGTCAATGATTTATTCCACAAAACACCATTTCTTAGGACTCAGATTTCTACCTTGCTATCAAGTACTCTTCACTAAAATACATGTCCTATCCACCTTCTCTTCATAGACTTATTCTGCCAGGATAACATTAAAAAGAGAGGAAAAGTACATGGAGAAACTTAAAAAAATATTCATTTTAAATGACTGCAATCATCATTCACTCTACTTTTCAGACAGCTATTCTACATGAGCAATAAATGGTAAAGGGTGAACATATATCCAGAAAAGTTTTCATTGCATTATAATAAAACTCACAAAAATATTAAACCACCATACTTAATGATAAACATAATTATGAATGTAATGCATAGTATTTAATGCATTTAATTAAGTAAGCAGCTCAAGTAAATGCTTTAATATTGTTTTTAAATAGTTAAACATTTCTTAAATTAGCTTGAATGGAAAGAGTAGTTCCAAACTAGGTAGAAGAGAAACCTTCCTCCAAAGAAAAACCCTTCTGAAAACCCTTGGACTATAATAAACTTAAGGAGTATAGTCAAATTTTTCTCTTTTTCAGGAAAGAGACAGCAAGAATTTTGGCCCTTGGGGAAATCTAAGAGAGGTTAGGCACTTGGATGCCAGGGTGGGTTTTTTTCTGTCTTTTTTGTTTGTTTGCTTTTACTTAGTGTAGCTTTATTTATGTTGCCAAATTGTCTACAATTATTGAGGGAGAAGGTACTTGAAAATCAGTACAAGGACATGATGTAAGAAAATGAAGTGAAACAGTTATTTAATACACTATTCAGTAGAGAAGGTGAATGGTAAGATGATAGAGAAGTAATATTTCTCTCTACTTTCCTCTCTGAAAGTTACTTTTATTTTGGAAATTGATTAATCAATTAATTTTTAGTTTTCAATATTCACTTCTACAAGATTTTATATTATAAATTTCTCCCTATCTCTGTCCTTCCATAACCCCAATATGACATGTAAATTGAAACAGGCTCTACATATAAATTCATATTAAGCCTATTTTCACGTTAGTATTGTTGTTAAGAAAAATTAGAATCAATGGGAAAAATCATAAGAAAGACAAAACAAACAAAAAAGGAAAAAAAAGAGAGAGAGCAAATAACATGCTCCAATCTGCATTCAGACTAATTGTTTTTCTGAATGTTGACAGCATTTTCTGTCATGAGTCCTTTGGTGATGTCTTGAATCCTTGTGTTGCTAAAAAGAGATAAAGTTAATTATCAAGCATTGTGGTTCTTACTGTGTACAGTTTTCTCCTGGTTGTGCTCACTTGACTCAGCATCAATTCATTAAAGTCTTTTCAGCTTTTTCTGAACTCTAACTGCTCATCATTTCTTTATTATATTATATATATATATTATGTTATGTTATGTTATATTACATTATATTATATTATGTTATGTTATGTTATATTGTGTTATGTTATATTGTATTATGTTATGTTATGTTGTTATGCTATGTTATATTATATTACATTATTATATTACAGATTTAGAAAATTTTTTCATGTGACTATAGATAGCTACCTGTTCATATCCTTTGACCATTTATCAATTGGGGAATGAATTGTAGTCTTATAAATTCAACTCAGGGGCAGCTAGGTGGTGCAGTGAGTAAGAGCGCTGGCCTCGGAGTTGGGATGACCCGAGATCGAATCCAGCCTCAGAAAATGAGCACCCACACATAAATAATGACTAGCCGTGTAACCTTGAGCAAGTTACTTAACCCCAATTGCTTAAAAAAAAAAAAAAAAGAAAAAAGAAAAAAAAGAAAGCACCTCTGGCATAAATTCAACTCAGCTTTCTATATATATTTAGAAATGAGGCCTTTATAGGAGACATGGGTTACAAATTTTATTTTTCCCAGCTTTCTGCTTCCATCCTAATCTTGGTTGCATTGTCATTGTGCAAAAGCTTTTCAATTCAAAGTGATAAAAATCATTCATTTTGCATTTCATAAGCTTCTCTGTCTCTTGTTTGGTCATAAACTCTTTCCTCTCCACAAATCCAACAGGCAAAATATTCCTTACTCTCCCAGTTTACTTGCAGTATCAGCCTTTATATCTAAATCATGCACACATTTTAACTGTATTTTGGTATAAGGTATAAGAAGTTGATCTATGCTCAGTTTCTTCTATACCAGTTTTCTCAGTAGTTTTTGTCAAATAGTGAGTTCTTATCCCAGAAGGTAGAGACTTTTGCCTTATCAAACAGTATGTTCCTGTACTTATTGACTACTGTATCTTGGGTACCTAACCTATTCTACTGGTCCATCACTATTTCTTAGCCATTACCAAGTGGTTTGGATGATTGCATCTTTATAATACAATTTAAGATCTTGTATGGCTAGGCTACAAAAGTATTTTTTTTCATTAATTCCCTTGATATTCTGGACCTGCTATTCTTCCAGATGAATCCTGTTATTATTTTGTTCTAGCTCTATAAAGCATTTTGGTAGTTTTATTGGTATGACACTGAATAAATAAATTAATTTAAGTAGAACTGAAGTTACTTTTATATAAGAACAGTAAGCTAAACAGTATGATTCAAAGGATCCACTTGAACAAGTACAAATCCTCAAAATATTTTCCTGATGTTTCTGAAATTATACTAAAGATTAATCTAGTTTGACAAACTTACCTATGGGCATTAGATGGTGGCTATCAGTCATTCTCACCTTAGTGAAAATCTATTTTCTAACTATGTTTTCAACAAACAAACACCAAGGGAACAGAATTTTCTTGGGGTTAGTTTGGGGAATAGGGAACCATGCTCATGAACTTATTGCTTCTTCACTAGGTTATTTTTATGGCTTCCTCAATTGTTTTCTTTCTTCTCCATTCTACCCTTCTCACAATTATTTTTTTTAAAAATGTCATAATTCAAAAGTATGACAATTATCACAAACATTTGCCATTAGTTTATTGAAATGATCCATTTATCAACAAATATTTATTATCAACTAATGTGTTTCACGCACTGTGCTAGACACTGGGAATACAAACACAAAAGCAAGACAGTAATTGTTCTCAAGGAACTTTAATTATACTAGAGTGAGACAACATATTCAGAGATAAATAAATCCAGAATAAATACAAAATAAACACATAGTATTTGGGGACAAGAATAGAAGAATCAAATTCTGGAGAAATCAATAATGCCCTTGAAGGTGGTTGTCCTTGGGCTGAAGTTTAAAGCATCTATGGGTTCCACATGGAGGTAAAGATGGAGAACATTCCAAGAACTGAGGTCAACTACACAAAGGCACAGAAGTATGAGTTCTAATGTCATAGACAGAAAAAAACAAGCACAGTCAGCTAATTTAGCTTCAATAAGAAGCCTGTGTAGAAGAGTTCACATTTAATATGTCTGGAAGAATATACTAGAGTAAATTGTTAAGGGCTTTAATGTTGAATAGCAGAGGGGTTTATAAAGTCAATAGAGAATTAACAAAGATTCTTTAGTAGAGAACTGACATATATATTCAGACTTGTACTGTAGAATATTACTATGGCTATTGGTGTGGATGATGAATTTCAGAGAGGAGAAATTGAATGCATGGAGACCAAATATGAGACCATTGGTTAAGTCCAAAGTTGACTGGAGTCTAAGTTAAAGTAGCTGTGGTGTGAAGAGAGATAAATGGAAAGATGCAAGAGATTCTGAAGAGGTCAAATAGGCAAGATTTTGAAAGCTGATTGATTTTGGGAAATGAGTGATAATGAAGAGGTGAAGACCGATGTACAAACCAGGATGATGGAAAGAACAGCTGTGATTTCACAAAAAAAAAAATAGAGAAGTTAAAATCTTCCCTAATCTTCTGAAGAGGGTGATTCAATTGTATCTTCCCTCTAAGAGTACCCCAAATTTAAATTGTATGTAGAGAATTAATTTCATGATGTCTTCCCTATTATACTATTTCAGAGAAGGCACTATCTTTTGATTTTCTTGGTATTCCAAGTAAATGTACCAGCACAATGCCTGGCACATACTGTAGGCAATAAATGATAGTTTGTTTGTTGTTCTTCTTACATTCTTGGAAAGGACCCATGACATCAGGAGAATGATGTCTTAGCTTGCAAATGAACTGCCTTTAAGTGAGGCAGAGCTAAGCAAAGTCATCAGGCTGACTCTCTCATTTCAGTCATCAGAGCCCAATGGAAGACATACTTCAGTATGAATAGTGATGACCCCTGAACTCCAGATGCAGTAGGAGACCTCGGGCTTTTTAAGCTAAGGTTTTTATCCAGGACTCAGTTTATCTGAGGCAACACTCCTTCTATAATTAAAGGCTAGATAGAAACGGAGGCAAAAGATGGACTAGTTTCCTTTCAGAAAAGAAACAATCCAATAGGGGAAGACCCTCAGAGTTTCTAGCGAGAGCAAAAATGATAACTGTTTACACTAACTCTGAACTATCAAAATTCAAAGAGTGAGCAAATGAGGCTTTGGCTGGAATCTATTTTTGGCCAATCAGTGAGAGTCAGAGAGATTTGGGTTTAAAGGCATAGTCAAATAGCTCCATTTATATTCCAATGGGATTTATCAAAACCTGGTTTTCCAGAGCTATGCTTCAAGAAATCATACACGAAAATGACACGAGACAAAAGAATTAATTGTCCCAGTTTTTCAAAAATGATAATCATAAAAGAAATAAGTACAGAAGGAAAAAATTTAGCCACAAATCCCAAGACATAAGTATAAGCAATAAAAATTTATATTTCTTTGAACAAAGCATTTATATGTAAGGGTATAACTTCTCACATGGACAGAGGGAGAAGAGAAGGAGGGGTGGAGGAGGAGGAGAAAAGGTAGAAGAAAAGGATTATGATGGAGTGGAAGAGGAGTTGACTGACTAGATGATTAAATAAAGATAAAGAGTTCTGTCTGAGAGTCATGGAGTTGAGATATTCATGGTAAAGAACAAGTGGCAATGACAAGCAAGTAGTGGGAGAAGTGGGATCAGACCCCAAGACAGATATGAAGGTTGAATATGAAAAAAATAAACTTCTTAGCATGAATTTGAGGCTTTCTACAATCCAACTTTAACTTGTCCTTGCAACCTTATTTTACTCTACCCTCCTTTTATACTTTATTCCAATCAAACCAGAATATTAGCTATTCCCCAATTTGTTCTGCTTTTTCCTACTTCCTATATTGTAACATAGTCCTTCCTTTTGTCTACCTCTCAAAAACTTCTCTTCTTTCAGGCACCAATACAGGTGGCATTTTTTCATGAACCTCCACTTTTTAAAATAAAAAAAAAATCCCTTGTAAAAATCTCTTATTTGTCCTCAAATATTCCTGTAGCCCATTTTCTGTATCTCTCTTTTGGCCCTAACACCTTCTACACGGTGTTATGCTTTGTATGTATGTCAAACTATTAGATAATAAGGTTCATGAAGATATATTTTATTCAGTTCTACATTATAGAAAGTCAGTGTGGGAGAGTAAAATGAGCTCTACATTCGAAGTACAAGAACTTGGATTTAAATCCTTCCTCTATTATTTAATTCCTCTCTGACATTAGGAAAATCATTGAACCTTTCTAGCCCTTAGTGCCCAAATCCATAAAAAAGAGGCTGACTTAAAGATTTTTTAAACCTTTCCAGTCCTGGATCCTATGAGCATTTAGCAAACACAAACTTTTTTTTAGATTTTGGCTTACCATCTCCCTAAAATGTTGTGTAATTTTTTCAAGCAATTGGATCAATGAAAATATTTTAAATAGATATAAATATTAGAAAATACAAAGCTAAATCACATAACTTTAAATGTAAATAAAATTTTAAAATCTAATCAAATGAAAGTGCATGACACTGCATAAAAATGATATTTTTCTTACAAGAAACATCTGAAATGTCAAGACATGTATAGAATAAAAACGAAAGACTAGAATAAAATTTACTTTTCATAAAATGAATTCAAAGAATCAAGAGTTGTGATCATGTTATAATGCAGAAAAATTCACAATATCAACATAAATATATAGGTAACTTAAATAATGCAGAAGAGAGAAGTAATAAACATTTATTAAGTGTCCACCTTGTGCCAGGAACTATGCCAATTACTTTAAAAATATATCAGTTGATTCTGACAACCACCCTGCAAAGTATGTGCTATTATTTTTACCATTATACAGTTAAGAAAATGGAGACAACCAGAAGTTGAGTAACTGGCCTAGGGTCAAACAGTTAGTAAGTGTCTAAGGCTAGATTTACATTTAGCATCTTTTCCAACTATAGGCCTAGTGCTCTATTCACTGTTGCCTCTAGAAACAGAAACAACAAACCATAATAACTATTCTGTGCATATGCTAAAATGGCAGAATATCTAAATTCATAAAGGATAAAATATACTGACAAGGGACAAGATATAGATAGCAACACAATTATACCATGAGACTTTCACATTTCTATTTCTGAGTTGAACATATTTACTAGAAAGGTAAGCAAAAATTGTGGGAGAAATAAGTGGCAAAATCTTTTATCATGCTTTGAATGGGGTCAAAAAAGAATAAACATGGTTCTCAGCACTACATAGCACTTTACCAAAAACTGACCATATGTCACAGTACAGGAATATTGCATATTAATATAAAAAAGCAGAAATAGCAAATTTATCTTTTAAATATTACAATGCAATTAAAACAATAATCAAGGAGCAAAAACAAAAGACACAGACCTAAATGGAGACTTAAAATGGAATTATAAATAATGTCTATGAAAAAACAAATTATAGAAAAATTAATTAGTCAATATTCAGTACTATTGAGGCACCATCAACATTTTTGTGATGCAGCTAAATCTGTCCTCAAGTGAAAAATTTTATCTTTACACATATTTATGAACCAAATAAAAAGGAAACCAAATGAATACACACTTTTGAATTAGAAAACTAGCAAATGAATGAACGTAAATTATGCACAAAAGAAGAGCTATTAAAAATTAGAGGAGAGGAAGCTAGGTGGGACAGTGAATAGAGCACCAGCCCTGGAGTCAGGAGGACCTGAGCTCAAATCTGGCCTCAGACATTTAATACTTACTAGCCATGTGACCATGGGCAAGTCACTTAAGCCAAATTACCCTGCCCTCCCACTTCCAAAAAGCAAGAAAAAAATAGGGGAAAAATAGATAAATTAAAAACCAAGCTACAGAAAGGATAGATAAAGTTACAGATAGGTTCTTGAAAAAAGTAATAAAATGGGCAAATCTTTAGCTAATATAATTAAAAGGAAGGGAACTAACAACAACCACAAACAACAAATTATAAAAATAATAGGCCAAGATGGCAAAATAGAGGCAGCAACCCAAATGGCTCTCCCAACATTCTCTTCCTCCCCCAAACATATAAGTAACACATTGAGTTGAACCTCCCCCAAAAAGTTGAAATGAGATATTTCCACTGTCCAAGACAACTTAGAAGGTCAAAAGGAACTGGGGTGGGGGTTGTCTCAGAGCACACACTGTGGCAACAGTATCAAGGGACCTTGGAGGTGTCAGGGAAAGGAGTAGCAGCAGCAGTAACTTTAAGAGCTCTTGGCCAAGACATGGTAAAGGGATCAGACAACTGGTCAGAAAGAGATTACAGGAGATCCCTGTAGCACTACGTGAGGGATCAGGTACTGTTTGACAATTCCATTACCCATACATAGTTCTGTTTCACAATTACAGGGAAGAGATGGACACTAGCAACTGTGGAGAAACCTTTGTCACAGTTTGAAGACACAGAGCAGTAGTAGTGATGGAATGTTAATAAAGCTGCCACCAGGTCCAATGCTCTAACTTCCTTATGGGCCCCACTAAACAGTAGGTGTATCCTGATTTAACCACATACAATGGACCACAATAGGGCCACAGGGTCAATCATTGGCCCCATTGACTTTACTTAGCCACTGCCCCACTCTACCCACTACCCCCAACTCAGTATACTAAATTCTTCATATATGCCTCACTGGTCACTAGTACAACAGGTGTGTCTTTAACTAATATTTCTCACAGAAACAGCAGCTATGTCCATGAACTCAACCACAATAGCCAGCCAGTTGGAAAGCAGAAAAGCTAGGATGCCCAAGCAGGATGTAGAACCCAAAACAATAGAAGGGACTTTAAGCACCTGAACAGTAATTTTAAAAGCTGTGCTTTATGGGAGCTTATGACATAGAGAGGCTTATTATAATATCATTATCATAAGTACACACTTATGATAAATGGGTTTTTCTATATACATTTTGGTTAATAACATGTGCAGTTCCACTGAAGGTTGGACACCTCCCCTCCTACCAAATTCTTTAACAAAGCTTTTCTGCCTTTTAAATATTCATAATATATGTTATGTGATTTCCTCTTTACCTTATAAAAATCTGTCACCACTAAAGTTGCTGGTTTCTCTTAGAATTTAGCCCACTTTATGAGGCATCAATTTCAATAAATCCCAATCCTTGGATTAACAGTGGGCAAACTCTGAATTTTTTGAGACAGTTCTGTCACAACACATCATGAAACCACAGCCCTAGCACTTCTGTATTCAGGGGGGCAGGGGTCCTCCCTGGACAAATACAAGGAGAACAGTAATCACATCTCTCTGTATCAGACCACCTTGGAAATGCTGAAAACTCCTTACCCTCTGAAACTAGTTGTAAAAACATCAGTGAGAAAAAACCTGGAACTTGGTTGCCCACCCCTACACCAGGTGAGAAGAGACCAACTTTAACATAAAGTTCAATGTTAAGGAATAGGCTGAAAAAAATGAAATCTGACCATAAAATATTAATGTGGTAACAAGGAAGATCAAGACACCAATTCAAAAGAAGACAACAATATGAAACAACTACAAGCAAAACCTTAAATAAAAATGGAAATTGAACACAAGCATAACAAGACTTCAAAGAAGAGTTTTGTTAAAAAAGCAAAAAAAAATCAAATAAGAGAGGTAAAGGAAAATGAGAAAAGAAATGAGAATAGAGGGGGAAGATGAGAGAGTAGGTCAGACATTTCCAAGTTCTCCAGATTTATCCAACAAAACAGTAAAAATAGTGCCTCAGGGTGAACATAGAGTCATCAGAAATAATAATAATAATAATAATAATAATAATAATAATAATAATAAAATCGGGGGAGAGCAGTGTTTTTCCTGGAACAATTGCAGAAAATCTGAAGAAAATTCCCAGGATTTAGGTTTAGTGCCTGTGAAAGGAAACACTTCCAGGCTACTTCCACTGAAAAAGCAAGCTGCAAGTCTTGAGATTAGCTGGGTTGGGAGGTAGCCTCAACCCTCAGGTCAAGAACTTTCACTTTCCATACAGCATCAGGAGACTGACATCTGAGCAGGGAAAGATTGTGGTAACTTCTGCTGAAAAACAATGTCAGACCCAATTGTGCTGCTGAGACATTGTCCTTGGTGAAAAGGAATCAGCACATACCTTGTTAGTGCAAAAGCAGTGGGGAAGGGATGTCGCTGTTTGTGAGGACTTACAGGTGGCCAGAGTTCTTGGTTTTGGTTCCAAGATAGAGGGGAGAACTGAAGGAGGACCTGAAGTCAGAGAAACCATCCCCAGTACTTCAGGATTAGAGGTGATTATAAAAAGCAAGCTACTACATGTATTTAATGAGCAGGTAAAGGAGTCCAATCATAGAAGGCACTGTAGGAATACAAAAATGACTGTGGTTTGTCTTCAGAGGAAGACACTAAAGAAAAAAAATCTTTCTTACCCCTAAAGAGTAATGTCAAATGGCCACCAGCACAAAAAAGAATTCATAGAAGAATTTAGGGGAAAAAAACTTTGAAAATCAAATGAGTGAGGAAAAATTAAAAAAAAAAATTAGTCCAAGAAAAACAATATTATTAAAAGAAAGACAACTAAGTTTAAAAAAGTGATTCAGAAACTTAAGGAAGAAGATGACTCATTGAAAATTCAAACTTAGCAAGGGGAAGCCAGTGAATTTAGAAGAGATCAAGAATAATAAAAGAGGGGGTAGAGTCAAGATGGCAGAGTAGTAAGAGCACTTCTACAGCGCTCCTGCCCACACCACTTAAAAATTCATGTAAAAGGAGACTCTAAACAAAGTATGGAGCTACAGAACCCACAAAATGACACAGAAAAGCTAACCTCCTGCTGAGGACAGCCTGACAGCCCAGCAGGGAGCAGGCAGCACAGTGATCTGGGAACAAAGCCAAGGCCCGCATAAATCAAAGCTTTTAGCCCCAGGGTGATCAGAGCAGTAACCAGCTGGAGGGACTCCAGAACACCAGCAGCTATGTCATTTCTAGAATTATCAACACATACATACCTAGGATAAAGTGAGAGGTCAGGGCCCTATGGACTTTGGGACTGGTTAGGAGATCACATCAGCCTCATTCCCTGGGGGTGAGAACCACTGATTAGCCTCAGCTCAACCACCATGTTGCAGCTTCAGCTACTGGCCTGAGGACTGTAGGGGGATCTGGCAATCAGTCTGGTGGGGGTGATCGCTTTTCCTTTAATCTTATCAGATCTGGATTATGGTCTGGGGAGGAGGTCTTGGGGTGTATGACCAGCTTGCCAGAGCATGTGGAGGCTTCAGAGACAGCATCCAACTAATACCTCCTGCAGCTGAGAAAACCCCAGCATTTGGGATGGAAGCTCCCCTGACTGGTGGCAGAGTCCTATTGTGGCAACAAGCCCAAAAGTCAAGAAATTGAATGGCAACATGCCTAGGCAAAGGAAACAAAATAAACAGAAAAATTCAACCTTAGACTCCTATTTGGGGGGCAAAGAGGATCAAAGGATGGAACAGGAGGAGGATTGGGAGGTTAGAATTCCTGCACCAAAATCTACAAATGAAAATATTAGCTGGTTATAGGCCATAGAGGACCTTAAGAAGCAGATAAAAGAAATGGAGGAAAAATTGGGAAGAGAAATGAGAAATATGAAAGTATGAAATAAGAGTCAACTGCCTAACTGAGGAAAATAACACCATAAAAAATAGACTAAGTCAAATGGCAAAAGAGGCTCAAAAAGGCAAAGAGGAGAAGAATGCATTAAAATGCCAAATTTACCAGATTGGAAAAGAATCTCAAAAGCTCACTGAGGAGAAGCATTCCTTCAGAATTACACTAGAGTAAATGGAAGCTATTGACTTTATGAGAAATCAAGATGATGTTAAGCAGATCCAAACAAATGAAAGAATAGAAGGCAATGTGAAATATCTCATGGGAAAAACCACTGATCTGGAAAATAGATCCAAGAGAGATAATTTAAAAATTATTGGACTACCTGAAAACCATGATCAAAGAAAGAAACTAGAAATCATCCTTCAAGATATTCTCAAGGAAAATTGCCCTGATGTTTTAGAATCAGAGAGCAAAATAGAGGTTGAAAGAATACACTGATCACCTCCTGAAAAAGATCTGAAAAATAAAACTACTAGGAATATTATAGCCAGGTTCCAGAATTCCCAGATCAAGGAGAGAATATTACAACCAGCCAGGAAGAAACAGTTTGATAATGCAGGATCTGGCAGCTTCTACACTGAGGGATTGAAGGGCTTGGAATATGATATTCCAGAGGATAAACTCGCTGGGATTAAAGCCAAGAATCACCTACCCAGCAAAACTGAGTATAATGTTTCAGGGGAAAATCTGGTCATTTTGCAGAATAGAGGAAGTTCAAGCATTCTTGAGGAAAAAACCCAAGCTGAATAGGAAATTTGACATTCAGATATAAGAAGCAAGAGATGCTTGAGAAGGTAAACAGGGAAAAGAAATCATAAGGAACTTATCAAAGTTGAACGTTTTACATTCCTACATGGAAAAACAATAACTGTAACTTTTCACAGTATGAAAATAGTTGAAGAAGGGCATATGGGCATATGAATACATATGTGGATATGTATATGTGTGTATATATATGTATATATATATATATATATATATATATATATATATATATGTTTACAGGTATACATAGATAGAGGGAACAGGTTGAATTTAATATGAAGGGATGATACTTAAAAGGTGAAATTAAGAGGTGAGAGAGGAATATAACGAGAGGAGATGAGGAGAGACAGGGTGGGGGTAAACTATCTCTTATAGAAGAGGCAAGGGAAAATGGTTACAATGGAAGGCAAGAAAAGGAAGGCAAAAAGGCAAAACCTTGTTCTCATTGAATTTGGCTCAGGGAGAGAATGACATACATACTAAATAGGATATCTCACCCTATAGGAGAGTAGGGAACCCTTCCTCCCTTGTCACCCACCCTTACTGGGAAGATAAGCAATTCAGTATATGTTGAATGTGTGTAGCTATGCAAAACATTACCATAGTTGATAAATTGTAAAAGACTGACTATATTTCCCTACCTCCTATCCCACCTCCCACTTGGTCTATTTCCTACTTTGATCCTGTCCTTTTCACAAGTGGATGCTTCCAGCTTCCCTCCCCCCTTCCCTCCAACCCTTCTTTCCATCATCCCCCCTATCATCCCCTTCCCCCCTACTCTCCTTGCCTTCTATTCTTGTATTTGTTTTGATCTCCTTTAAAGCATCTCGATTTCTCACAAAGTCACTAGTTTCCATTTGCTCCATTCTAATTCTGAAGGAATGATTCTCCTCCATGAGCTTTTGAGATTCTTTTACCATCTGGCAAATTTGCCTTTTTTTAAAAGCCATTGGGATTAAGTAACTTGCTCAAGGTTACACAGCTAGTCATTATGTGTGGGTGCTCATTTTCTGAGCCTGGATTCATTCCTGGGTCATCCCAACTCCAAGGCCAGCGTTCTTACACACTGTGCCAACTAGCCACCCCTAAAATTATTCAAGTTTTTTTTTTTTTTCGGTTTCTGGCGGGCAATTGGGGTTAAGTAACTTGCCCAAGGTCACACAGCTTGGTTTGTGTGTGTGTGTGCTAAGTGTCTGAGGCTGGATCCGAAGTCAGGTCCTTCTGACTCCAGGGCTGCCGCTTTTCTCACTGTGGTGCCACCTAGCCACCATGCAAATTTGTCTTAAGGAATTCTTCTCCTCATTGCCTTTTAGAGCCTCTTTTGCCATTTGAGTTAGTCGATTTTTTAAGGTGTTATTTTCCTCATTCAGGCTGTTGACTCTCATTTCATACTTTTCTTGCGTCTTTCTCATTTCTCTTCCCAATTTTTCCTCCACTTATTTGGTTTTTAAAATCCTTCTTAAGGTCCTCTATGGCCTATAACCTGCTTGTATTTTCATTTGGGGCTTGTGGTGCAAGAGTTCTGACCCCCCAGTCCTCCTCCTGTTCCATGCTTTGATCCTCTTTGCTCCCCAAATTGGATTTTAATGTTGAATTTTTCTGTTTGTTTCCATTGCCTAGGCATGCTGCCACTCAATTTTTTGGGGGGGGGCTTGTTGCCACAGTAGGACTCTGCCACCAACCAGGGGAGCTTCCATCCTAAACACTGGGGTTTTCTCAGCTACTGGAGGTAGCCCCTATGTGCTCTGGCAAGCTGGTCACACACCCCAAGACCTCCACCCCAGACTGCAATCCAGATCCAAGGAGGTAAAATCAAGATCATTTACCCCCAAGACTTTTCACTGGATCCCCCTACAATTAGCAGTGCAGCGACTGAATAAATCTAAATAAACCATGTGGGTCCAAGACTTGCTGAAGCTTCTTAGTAGATTCTCCCCTCCCAGGGAAAGAGGCCACTCACTCTCCCAACTGAGTCCCAAAATCCATACCTCACAAACCTCTCACTACATAGTTGGCATCTATGTGTTGGTAATTCTGGAAATGCTAAAGCTCTTGGTGTTCTGGAATCTCTCCAGCTGGCTGCTAGTCTGGCTGCCCTGGGACTAAAACCTTTGACTCACATGGGCCTGGGCTAGGCTCCCAGAGTGCTGGGCTGGCCACGTCCTGCCGGGCTGCTGGGCTGTCCTCAGTGGGAGTTTAGCTTCTTTGTGTCATTTTGTGGGTTCTGGAGCTCCAGAGGTTTTTTAGAGTCCCTTTTTACATGAATTTGGAAATTGTGGGAGCCAGTGCTGCAAGGAAGAGCTGTTTCTACTCTGCCATCTTGACTTCACTCCCACTATCCCTGCTTTTGACCCCTAATAAATCCTGATCATTATTTTATATTTGTGTGTATCTCTTATTTCCCATCCCCCCTGACTCCTCTATTTTACTTCTAACTGCTACCTTGCCCTTCTATTATTTAAACTACTTCCCCCAAGAATACCTTCTTTATCCTCCCATTGCCATTAATATAAACAGTTTTTATTACGCCCCCCTTATCCTATTACCTCACCCTTCCCTCTAAAAATCCCTCCCTTATCTTCTCCTCCACACAATCCCATATATAAACACACACACACATATATATATATATATGTGTACACACACATATATGTGTGTATATAATTTCTCTCTTAAACCCTTTCATGATGAAGGTAGAGTTCCAGAACAACCACCCCTCCTCCCCCATCTAATTACTCAGTGTCTATTCTTCCTCTCACACCTTATTTGTATGAAATAATTACTCTTTTTTACCTGTTCCTAATTGGTTTTACTTTTAAAAATCATATCAGGGTGGCTAGGTGGCACAGTGAGTAGAGCATCGGCCCTGGAGTCAGAAGGACCTGAGTTCGGATCCAGCCTCAGACACTTAACACACACACAAACAAAAAAACCTAGCCATGTGACCTTGGGCAACTTACTTAACCCCAATTGCCCTCCAAAAAGGCAAAAAAGAAAATCATATCATACTTAGGTCCATCCCATTTGTTCTTATGAACTAACAAACTACTAATAAAAATCTTAGACATAAGTTTTACATTTCCTCCTATAAAATAAATAGACAATATAAGGTCAGGATATTGCTGTGATATAGGAAATGATGAGCTGGTGGGCTTAGCGAAATATGGAAAGTATTGTACTTATTAAGGAAGAGATTATCAACCCTCAGATAGAGGACAGATAAGTAGTATAGTGTAGTCTTACACAGATGCATATGAATTCATATGTCTGTGTATGAGTAAGATTGTAGATATATAAGTATATGCATGTGTATTTAAGTGTGTATATGATACACACATACAAGAATTCATGCATACATATATGTGTCAATGTATATATCTATACCTGTCCATGCTTAATTGTACCTTCTTGGAAAAGAGGGGAGGAGGAAGGGGAGAAAAAAACAAAGTAAAAAGTAAACTTCAGAGAATAAAATAAACTTACAAGGAAGCAAAAAATTGATGAACATCTCTGAACATGATGCATGATACTTATTATTTACATCTTGAGGTCACATTTGGCCCTCTATATTCTCAAGCATGGCTTTTTGACTGAGTGCAAACTTCACAGAACAAATCCCCTAAATTAAAGGATTTTTTCTATAAGATTTGAACTCTGTTGAAAGGACACATAGTGAAGGACCTAGGCCACATGCAAACTCTTTCCCTACCAATATAGGCTTTCTTGAAATAAAAATTTATTGTATATTTTGAATCTTCTCTTCCATTCTGCTGTGCACATTGGCAATGCTTTATTTTTTTCTTCTTTATTTTGCATTTAAGATTTAGTATTTAAGTTGACAATATGTTTCTTTCTATGTTCCTTCTGTGTTTTTTAATTTTTGTTTATGAGTTTAAGATAAATTAATTTTTAAAGAAAAAAAGAAATGGGAATAATATAAGAAAACTATGAAAAGATCATTAACAGTTTGGTAAAAGACATAGAAAATACCAAAGAAAGTAACACATTAAAAAACAAATTGGCCAAATGATAAAAGAGACACAAAAGTTCATTGAATCAAAATTGTACAAGTGGAAGCAAATTTGTACTATTCCTGATGGATTTGTAATAGAATTCAATCACATTAAAAAAATTAATAATGTAAAAATTACATTTAAAATTGGGAAAGGATATAATTTTGAAAGAAATATTACATAAACTATGGAAAAAATAAAGCTAAAGAGAATGGTAAACAAATAGTATTAATGAATATTAATGAAAACTCTTAAACAAAGTCTTATCAGATTATAGCAACTTATTGAAGAAAGCATTCATTATGAACAAGCTGCATTTATACTAGGAATACAAATGTAGTTCAGCTTTAGGAAGACAATCACAAGAGTTGCACATAATTAATAATTAAACTGCATGACACTTTTTACCTTTTTTCTATTTTATTACTTTTTAAAGTGTTTTCATGAATACTAATTTTATAATATATGCTTGTGATTTAAAAATAATATATGTAATTTTTTTATCTTTAGTGTTCAACATTCATTTCCATAAGATTTTGAGTTTTGAATTTTCTCCCTTCCTCTTTCCTCCCCCTGATATATGCTCTATTTATACATTCATATTAAACATTTTCATATTAGATATGATGTAAAGAAGTGTTAGGACAAATGAGAAGAACCATGAGAAAAAAAGGAACAAAACAAAAAAATGGCAGAAAGAGAACAAATAGGGGGCAGAGCCAAGATGGCAGAGTAGAAACAGCTCATCTAAGCCACTCTGCCTCCAGATTCTCCCCAAACTATGTAAAAGGGGACTCTGAACAACTTCTGGAGCCCCAGCACCCACAGAACGATGCAGAGAAGCTAACCTCCTGCTGAGGACAGCCCAGCAGCCCTGCAGGAAGGACCAGTGCAGCGGTCTGGGACCTGGCAGCGCACAGCGTGCAGAGCACAGGAAGCCGAGCTGAGCGGAGCCCAGGTCCGCTTGAGCCGAGGTTTTAGCCCCAGGGCGGCAGGGCCAGCAGCTGGCTGGAGGAACCCCAGAACACCAGGAGCTGTGGCGACTCCAGAATTATCAACATAGCCATGCCTAGGACAAAGTAAGAGGTGAGTGTTCTATGGACTTTGGGTCCGGTATTTAGGGAATGCGTCGGCTCCCTCCCCTGGGGGCTAGAAGCCGCTGAGGAGACACGCCATTTTGTAGTTTTCAGAGGCAGCTCCAGCTCCCAGCCTGCAATTAATTGTAGAGAGATCCAGTGATCAGTCTTGGGGGGTAATCGCTCTTGCTTTAACCTCCCTGGATCTGGATTATGATCTAGGGTGGAAGTCGTGGGTGGGTTTACAGCTTCCAGAAACGGAAGTTGCCCCCCACACGTTCAGGATGAAAATTCCTCTAGCTGGCCTTAAAGCCATAGTGTGGCAACAAGCCCAAAAGTCAAGTAATTGAGTGGCAACATGCCAAGGCAAAGGAAACAGTAAAATGCAACCCTAGTCTCCTATTTTGTGGGCATAGAACGGGAAAAGTACTGTGAGGTCAGAAGTCCTGCTCCAAAAGCCCCAGGGGAAACCATGAGCGGTTTGTAGGCCATAGAGGACCTTAAGAAGGACTTTAAAAATCAAATAAGAGAAGTGGAGGAAAAATTGGAAAGAGAAGTGAGTAGGATGCAGGAAAAGTATGAAATGAGGGTCAACAGCCTGAATGAGGAAAACAACACCTTAAAAAATAGACTAACTCAAATGGCAAAGGAGGCCCAAAAGGGCAATGAGGAGAAGAATACCTTAAAAAGTCAAATTTGCCAGATGGAGAAAGAATCTCAAAAGTTCACTGAGGAGATTCATTCCTTCAGAGTTCGACTGGAGCAAATGGAAGCTAATGACTTTATGAGAAACAAAGATGCTGTTAAGCAGACCCAAACAAATGAAAGATTAGAAGGCAATGTGAAATATCTGATGGGAAAAACCACTGACCTGGAAAATATATCCAGGAGAGACAATTTAAAAATTATTGGACTACCTGAAAGCCATGATCAAAGAAAGAACCTAGAAATCACCCTTCAAGAAATTCTCAAGAAAAACTGCCCTGATGTTTTAGATCCAGAGGGCAAAATAGAGGTTGAAAGAATCCACAGATCACCTCCTGAAAAAGATCCCAAAAAGAAAACTCCCAGGAATATTATAGCAAGATTCCAGAATCCCCAGATCAAGGAGAAAATACTACAGGAAGCCAGGAAGAAACAATTTCAATATTGTGGAAACACAATCAGAATAGCCCAGGACCTGGCAGCTTCTACACTGAGGGATCTAAGGGCATGGAATATGATATTCCAGAGGGCAAAAGAACTGAGAATGAACCCAAGGGTCACCTACCCAGCAAAACTGAGTATTTTGTTTCAGGGGAAAATATGGGCATTCAGTGGAATAGAGGACTTTCAAGCATTCTTTTTTTTTTTTTTAATAAGCAATTGGGGTTAAGTAACTTGCTCAAGGTTACACGGCTAGTCATTATTTATGCGTGGGTCCTCATTTTCTGAGGCCGGATCTGATCTCGGGTCATCCAAACTCCGAGGCCGGCACTCTTACTCACTGCTCCACCTAGCCGCCCCTTTAGGGCAATTGGGGTTAAGTAACTTGCCCAAGGTCACATGGCTAGGTTTTTGTTTGTGCGGATTAAGTGTCGGAGGCCGGCTCCGAACTCAGGTCCTTCTGATTCCAGGGCCGGCACTCTATTCACTGCGCCACCTAGCCGCCCCAACTTTCAAGCATTCTTGAGGAAAAAAACCAGAATTGAATAGAAAATTTGACATCCAGACACAAGAAGTAAGAGAAGCCTGAGAAGGTAATCAGGGAAAAGAAATCAAAAGGAACTTATCAAAGTTGAACTATTTACATTCCTATATGGAAAAGCAATAACTGTGACTGATGATATCTTTCTCACTATAAAAATAATGGAAGAAGGGGGTGTGGTCATATGAATACATAAGTGAATGTGTGTGTATATGGTTACAGTTATATATGGATAGAGGGCATAGGTTGAATTTGTTGGGAAGGGAGAATACTCAAGGGATGAAAGTATGAGGTGAGAGAGGAAAGTGGCAAGAGGATATGGGGAGAAACTATCCCATGTAGAAGAAGCAAGGGGAAGTGGTTGCAAAGGAGGGGGAGAATAAGGAAGGCTAAAAAGGCAAAACCACATTCACATTGAATTTGGTTCAGGGAGAAAATGACATACATACTAAATGGGATATCTCAACCTGCAGCAGGATAGGGGGAAGGGGGATGAGAGGAGGGATGATGGATGGGAAGGCATGCTTGGGGGGAGGGGAGGTTGGAAGTACCCACTATAGAAGAGGGACAGGATCATGTAGGGAATGGACCAGGTGGGGGGTGGGATGAGTGGGAGGGAATTATAAGCAGCCTTGTACAATATATCTGCTATGATAATGTTTTGCATAGCTAGACATGTACAACATATACCGAATTACTTATCTCCCAAGAGGGAATGGGTGACAAGGGAGGAAGGAAATGGATCTGAAATTCGAGGTCGTAACATTAAATGTTTCAAATATATATAAATAATATTATTAATACTCTTTTGCTTGTAATAGGGAGATAAGATGTGCAGGCATTGGGACACAAAGAGTCACCTTCCTCTAATGGAAAAGTCGATGGGGGTATGGGAGAAGGTGTGGGAGAGAGTAGATTGAAGGAAGCAATATCTTGTGGGACTACTATTCTGGGAGGTTGGGTAGGGGAATAATGGGCGGAAAATGATTGTAACTCAAAATCTGGCGGAAATGAATGATGTAAAACAGAAGTTAATAAAGCATTTGTTTAAAAAAAAGAAAGAGAACAAATAATATGCTTAACTCTGCATTCAGATGCCAAAGTTCTTTCTCTCAGAGTCGATAACATTTTTCATCATGAGTATTTTGGAGTTCTTAGATCCTTGCATTGGTGAGAAGAGCTAAGTCTATCAAGGTCAATCATCACGCAATGCGGTTATTACTGTGTATAATGTTCTACTGGTTCTGCTCATTTTACTCAGCATCAGTTCATTCAAGTCTTTCCAGGTTATTCTGAAGTCCAATTGCTTGTAATTTGTTATAGCACAGTAGTCTTTCATAATATTCATATACCACAACTTGTTCAACCATTCCTCAATTGATGGATATCCCCTCGATTTCAATTCTTTGCCACCACAAAAAGAGCTTCTATAAGTATTTTTGTACATGTGGGTCCTTATCCTGTTCTTATGATCTCTATGGGACACAGATGTAGTTTTGCTGGGTCAAAGGGTATGCACAATTTTATAGCTCTTTGGGCATAGTTCCAAATTCTTCTCCAGAATGGTTTGTATCAATTCTCAACTCCACCAACAATGCATTAGTGTTTGAATTTTCCAATATCCTCTGTTTTGCATGTTAACCAAACTAATAGGAGTGATGTAGTGTCTCAGATTAATTTTGATTTGCATTTAAGTGATTTAGAGGATTTTTATTATAGATAGTTTTAATTTCTTCCTCTGAAAACCACCTGTTCATATCCCTTTACCATTTATCAATTGGGAAATGACCTGCATTCTTATAAATTTGATTCAATTCTGTCTGTATTTTAGAAATGAAAATTTATCAGAGATATTGGTTGTAAAATTTGTTTCCAAGCTTTCCACTTCCCTTCTAATCTTGGTTGCATTGACTTTGTGATTTTCTTTTCAATTTAATGTAATAAAAATCATCCACTTTACATTTTGTAATGTTATCTACTTCTTCTTTAGTCATAATTTTTTCTTTTCTCCATGGATCTGATATGTAAACTATTCCTTACTCTCCTAGTTTGTTTATAACATCAGTCTTTATATCTCAATCATGCACCCATTTTGACTTTATCTTGGTATAGAGTGTAAGATGTTGATCTATGCCCATTTTCTGCCATACTGTTTTCCAGTTTTCCCAGCAGTTTTTTGTTAAATAGTGAGTTCTTATTCTAGAAGCTGGAGTCTTTGGATTTATCAAATAGTAGATTACTATAGTCATTGACTGCAGTGTCTTGCATACCTAACCTATTCCACTGATCCATCACTCTATTTCTTAGCCATTACAAGTAGTTTTGATGATTCCTGCTTTATAATACAATTCAAGATCTGGTACAACTAGGCCACATTCCATTGCATTATTTTTCATTAATTCCCTTGACATTCTGGAAATTTTGTTCTGCCAGATTGGTTTTTTATTGCTTTTTTTCTAGATGTATAAAGTAATTTTTGGTAGTTTCATTGTTATGGCACTGAATAAGTAATTTAATTTAGGTAGAATTGACATTTCCATTATATTAGCTTGACCTATCCATTACAAATTGTTCCTTTCCCAGTTATTTAGATCTGGCTTTATTTGTATGAAAAGTGTTTTGTATCTATGTTCATAGATATCTATGTTTTGGCTGGTTGATTTGCAAACATTTTATAATGTCTACATGATTTGTAGATATTTATAATATTTGCAATATCAACAGGAACTTTAAGTGGAATTTCTCTCTCTCTTGCTAGTGGGCTTTCTTAGTTACATAAAGAAAAGCTAATGACTTATTCAGGTTTATTTTATATCCTACTTTGCTAAAATTTTTTATTCTTATTTCATGCAACTTTTTACTTAGTTCTCTAATTATTCTATCATATCATCTGCAAAGAGTGATAGCTTCGTTTCTTCTTTGCTGATTCTAATTCCTTCATTTTCTTTCACCCTCTTATTGCTAAAGCTAACATTTCTAGTACAATACTGAATAAAAGTGGCAATAATGGACATACTTGTTTCACCACTGATTTTACTGGAAATTCTTCTAGCTTATCCCCATTACATATAATGCTTACTTCTGATTTTAGATGGATGCTACCTATTAATTTAAGGAAAACTCCATTTATTCCTATGTTCTCTAGGATTTTAGTAGGTATGGGTGTTATACTTTATTGTGTGCCCTGGTGTTGGCACTTGCTCCACCAACCTGGGATTCAGGATCTCCCCCTGGTGTGCTGAGGTGGGACTTGCAACTTGTTCCCTGGGACATCTCCCATACGCTATTGCTCCTTGACCCCCAGAGTGAAGAGGGCCTTTCCCATTAATTCCACAAGAATCCTAGGCTTCAAGACTGTTGCACCCTGTCTTGCTGCTGGCTTAGTTATTCCAGGCTTATTTCTGGAGGGATATTGTATGGGCTTTCAGAGGTCAATATGGGAGGGTACAATGGCAAGCAAAGTACTGGTTTGATCCTTCTTTTAGCCATTCAAGGACATTTGACCCTTGCCTGAACTTCTATCAAGTCTTTGTTGGAAACAGTATACACTGTGCTGCCCTTAATAGGCCTAAGGGAGGTTGGACACTTTCCCTGACCTTAAGAGGCCTAAGGTCATCACATGGAGCCCATGGTGGGAGGAGCTTGCTGAAAGAGCACAGTAGGAAGGGTCAAACAGGAAGGACCAGAGCAGATAAAAATTCAAACCCAGCTGGGACCAAACAAAATTAAGAGAATTTTTTGATGCTGATACTCTGTTGTTCTGTCTGTTGTTTTGTTTTGGTGTTACTTTGTCAGACAGAAATACCCTGTCTGTTGATTTGTATTGACTTCTCATACAGAAAATGAATTGAAATGATAGTGCCTGCTATGTGTGTAAATATTGTTGTAGCCTTGTTGGGCTCTGTGTTCCTTGAAAGAGAAACTGAAGAACTTGGGGTGGAACAGTTCCCCTGTCATGTGATACTTAACAGGAGTGGAGAGCTACCTATGTGTGAATCCAGGGAATAGTTGGATGAATCCAAGCAAGAATGGAAAGCATGGAAGAGGATCCATATGGTTTGGACATTAGCATTGACCTTGAGTCAAGATGAAAGAGAGTTTTACTTAGGTACTCAGTAGTGACTGATGATATTGTAACTTAGTGTTACCTATGGGTGCATGGTCTTTGAACTTTCCACTACCCCTTAAAAATGATTGGCTTAAGAATGATTGGAAGCCAGACTCCAATCAAGATGAAAGAAGGCTTTAGATAGGTACTTTATATTGTTTGAGGAGATTGTAACTTACTGAATCATATGTTTTGTCTAAGACTATATGGCCACCTTAGTAATTTACATTATGTTCTTGTGAATGCTGTGCTTTAGTTTCTTAAATGTTTTGCTTTGGTTTATTGCTGAATAAACAGAGAGTTCACTATATTATGTGATTAGATCCTTAAAGTTATTCACTGTATCTGTCCTCAGGAGAGATGCCCCTGATTGTCTTTACAGAGTGTAAGAGCAACTTACTTCTTATTCTACCATCTTGACTCCATTAAGTAGAACCTCATGACACTTTTTTTTTCTAACAAAGATGAGTTATCATTTAAAGCTGACAGCTATTCATACGTTATTTCAAGTGATTTAATATGGCATCTATACTAGTACCTGAAAATGCTTGTGTTCAAAGTAATTGCTTTGTGATATAGTAACACTTCTATCAGAAAGTCAATTTCCTGAGATTCATGAATAGGGTGACTTCCTTTCTATTTTGAAGCAAACAAAATATACATACATAAAAAGAAGGGTAATATACTTCCAACAGTCTGTGGGGTTCAAATCTATACCACCATAAGATATATTATAACAGTAATTTAAACTATGATTAATATACTTGGGTAAGATTCTTCAATTTTCTACAAGTAACTAAAGACTGAATATATAAAAATTTTACCATTTTATAAGCATCCACTATACTCATTATTCAAAAGTTAGGAATGTTCTCTTGCTTTAATGTGGGGAGCGGGGGAAGAGTTTGCATAACTGATCAGTGAGGTATACTGAAACAATTATATTTCCCTAATGTACTATGGCAATGGTTTGGACATTAAAATCAAAGTATAAAGTAAGACATGGATATAAGTATGCATTAATTAATGTATCTAATATTTACCTGTACTCTGTCATCTGTGGAGTCAATTAATTCTTTGTACTTTGTGGGGGAAAGTTTTTTTTTCCTTTATTCTCTCTGGAATTTTAACCTTGCCCACTCTTGTCAATAGTTGATTGTATTTGATGCTATTACTGTTATTTCTGAAATTCTAGCACACTCCATGGTTGATGGATCAGTGTATTATAGTTGCCATATCTAAGGCTCATCCAAGGATGACTCAGAAGTTTTATCATTAGAGACTAGGATATACAGGAAGGCTTATCTCTATCCCCCTTGGAGGCATATAGCATAGCCATAGAACACAAAACACTATAAGGGGAGAAAAAATTCAGACACAACACAAAGCACAAAGGTTCTTTTCACATAGAACAGCACACTGGGAAAAGAACCTGGGCATATAACAGCATAAAATTAGTCTCCTGGGGATCAGAAACAATGTAGTCATGTCATTCACAGCTATTGGAACATTATCTGGAACTAAATCTCTCTCCACAGACAATTAAATATATACCAAAAGGCTACATGCCTATGACCTATATAATTAACCACCATCTGAAGGACCTGTTCTTTTTTTACTTAAATCTTTCTACTATATATCAACCCTGAACATCAATAATCTCAGTGTAATGCAGACTAATTGACCAGTTGTGTCATATCCCTATTCAAAATGTATTAATTAAACAGGCATTTATTAGATATTTGCTATGTGCCAAAGACAAAAAAATAAAAACAAAAAACCACTATCTATCCTCATTTTCCTTAAATTCCAATGGTGAAAAATAATACCTATGGAGATAAGCAAATTCAAAATATACAGAAAGTAAATTTTCAGGGAGTGGTGATGGGAGCAGCTCAGCACTGAATGAGCTAATTGTTACTGATTATATAAATGATTCTAACTATGGTACACACAATTGCAGTGTTTTTAAGTAAGTATTCACTTTATTTTATATTTTTAACTAAGTGTGACAGTAGCAAAGATAGAAAGCAGCTGAATTGCCTGAAGAATTTGAGCCAATCTCAGGATTATCTTGCCCATAAAAACTATCCTTGATGTAGAAATAACATTATTATTCCAGAAAGTAATTGTCATATTACTTTGGTCATGCATCATATCACAGAATAATATTTATAAAGTCATTGGCTGGAAGTTATGTGATGATCTGGATTTAATAGGATATTGAAACGACTGTAGAGGTGTGTAGCACATGCTAAGCTGGTTAGCCCAGTTTACATAGGGCAAATTATTTACCATTACTTGGGAAAAACACTTACCTAACTTATCTAGGAAACAAGTAAGCCACCTTAGTTACGAATCCACATTAATTTTTATCACAGTTTTACTGTGTGTCTTGATTTTAATCGATTTCATTGCAAAATGACTTAAAATATAAGTAGTTCCGTTACCAGCTTCTACATCAATTACAGTTCTAATTTCTGCATCTGATTTTCAGACACTTTAGCTTCTATAATATATTTTTCTTTCATAAATGTAAGGATCAGGGTAGCTAGGTGGCACAGTGAATTAGAGCACCAGCCCTGGAGTCAGGAGGACCTGAATTCAAATCCAGCCTCAGACACTTAACACAAAAACTAGCCAAGTGACCTTGGGCAAGTCACTTAATCCCAATTGCCCTCCAAAAAGCATAAATAAATAAATAATGAATGAATGAATGAATGAGTAAGAAGATAGATTGATAAACAAATGAATAAAGGAGTGAATGAATAAATAAATAAATACATAAATAAATAGACAGACAAATAAATAAATATAAGGATCACCACAAAAGTCCTGCTCCAATGGCTCTACTATGACATGAAGATGAAAAAAAAAAAAACAGCCCTACTGAATTACAAATGGGATGATTTCTCCAGACGTTTCTCAGTTGTCTCTATCCAGATGTATCAGAATACTTAAAACACAAAAGATTATATAATATGGAGATTTTTTTCTGAACTAGTATTTCATTCATTATTGCAACAAAAAAGAGTCTTTGTTAGGAACTATGAACTAGACCAAAGTACATTGCTGCCTTTAGAGAAGACTTGATGTGACCTCTGTATGAAGTCTAACAGAATTCAGATAAGCCAGTGTAGATTCACTATATTGGCTGATTAAAAAAAAATATCCTCTTAATGGAAACATCCCCCTCAATGTCCCTTAAAGCAGTAGAACCATTAAAACATAACTTCTAGAGATTGTAGAACACATGTTCTGGGAACTCAGTAGAACCACAAATTAAGGAAAACAGATCTTCTCTATCAAATACTCTGAGAAACCACTGACTTGCTTCATGGTCAGAACTTTTTTTGAAATCTGTGATTAAAGATTTCCAGGCAGTAGTGGAGTGGTTTTCATTCATTCATTCATTCATCCATTCATTCACTTAAATTTTACTTAGCTACTTACTCATCTATTTTTCTGTTTATTGTTTATTCATGATTCATTCATTTCTTTATTTTCATTCATTTACTTATGTGTGTATTTATATATTTTATTTGCTTATTAAATATTTGTTCATTTAGTATATATATTTATTAGATTATTATTACCAAGAAGGAAAAGAATTAAGATTTCCCCCCATAAAATGATTACTTCAGAAATGGAATTCCATAAGGAAAATGTTTAATATGTAAAGAACTGTGGCGAATATTTTGGAGAGTTTGATAGAGTTTATGTTGACCTTGCATACATAACTTATTCAGGGATTTCCAGAGTGTGTCATGCACCCTTTTATAACCATGCCCACCTACTTCCAGTTTCACAGTTTAAATATCTGCATAATTTCAAGTTCAGTTCAGGGACAAATTAACATTTCTACACATATTTTATTTACATATCTATATCTGTATTTAAAGTTTCTGAAATCAGTTTATATTTATGTTGGCTAAAATGTGGTGCTAACTGGGACCAAGATACATTACATCTGCAGGCTAACTAATAAGGTATGTACCGTTAGTGATTTTATTCCTTTTGTTTTCCTATAAGTATTTTCTTCATCTTGAGTTTCCATAATTATGCACCTGTGATTTCTCATTAAGTTCACTGAAGGTAATTTGCAGCCTAAAAGTTCTGTCATGTAGAAGACCAGCTCATCTCCAGACTTACTTATGCCTCCTACGGAAATTAAAGTTTTTCGTTGTTCTTTTACATCCTGAGCAGGGTGCAAAAGTGAGAAAGGAAGGTAGAAAGGAAAGAGGAATGGTAAGGTAAAAATAGGAAATAAGCAAATGTTAGTGAGATAATGAGAAAGAAATTAATAAGAAACAAAGTAAGAAGAGGGGGAGTAAGTAGGAAATATGGCTTAAAATTAATTTTGTAAAATTTGTTTCTCATTGACAAAATGTATTCTCTCCTAACCTCCACTTCAGAATGTTGTCAGTTCCTTTCAAAGCAAAACTTGCATGCCATCTCCTACATAAGACCTTTCTCAATACTGTTAGCACCTCTCCAGCTTCTTATTCATTTTTTTGCATTTTATATGCTACTTATTTATATATGCATGTACTTCTGCATAGGCTGTACATCCACAGTAGAAATTAAATTCCTAAAACACAAAGATGGATTCGTATTTGGTGTAAGCTAAAACTCAAGCCTATTTGAATAGGACTTTCATTAGTAAATATTTCATATTCAATGTTCTGTGCTTATGTGAGGAGTACAAATGGCAAAATCTTGGGAAAGGAGATATTCTTGTTTTTTGGCTTCTAGCTTTAAGAGAGAAGATGGGCAGTTACAGATAATTTTGAGGAGAAGTCACTAAAAAGAGAGAAAGCTATGGAAAAGTCATGAAGTAGAGGATCTGCCTTCTCATCATGCCCTAAATCTTCTACCTCCCATGGGAGAAACTTTGGGGAATTTCTGTTTGGGTGGTTAAGTTGAAATATCTTGCTCCCAGTGGGAGAGCTCATTCACTCTGTATGTTGTCTTTTATTTTCTAATCTGTATGACTCCTGTGATTTCTGTTTTCTAAAAGCTTGGGTAAATAGATTTATTTTCTACTCACTCCATGTGATGTTCTTTGTGGAACTGGAATTTCGTAGGAAGAAAGTAAAAAAAAAACTTCAGATATATAACATAAGGAGCTGCAGGAGAGCAGATGAAACACACACACATATGGGGAGAGAGAGAGAGAGAGAGAGAGAGAGAGAGAGAGAGAGAGAGAGAGAGAGATCCTCCTTCCTGTCAGACAAGTCTAGACAAACCTATCTGGTAAACATAACCTAGATGGGCATCACACACACACACACACACACACTTGTGTGTATGGATATGTGCACACATATAAACATACATACACCCACCTACACATACACATACATGTACACATGAATACATTTAGATATACACATACACATACACAGGCATATACATATACACATACCTGTACATGTACATATACATATACACATGTATAGACATATACTTTCCCTAACAAAATCTACCTCTTTGTTTTTGTGTTTGTGCATGTCTTTTGTTTTAATCCCTCCTGATTCTGCTACTTTATTTCTACCTGCTACCTTACCCTCCTATTACTTAAGATCCCATTACAAGAATCCCTCTCCTATCCTCCCTTTCCCATAAATCTAAACACCTTTCTATAGCCCCCATAACTTATTCCCTCATCCTTAAAGATCCCTCCCTTGTCCTCTCACCCACCCATCCCCTTGCCATTTTATTTCTTCTGAATTTAGGAGACTTATACTCTTCTAGATATGTATATATTGTTCCCTGTTTATCTCATTCTTCATGAAAGTAGGTTACCAGAACTACCAGCCCTCCTCCCTCATCTAATTCCTCTATCAATTCTTCATTTTTCACCTCATTTGTATATAACATTTACTCCTTTTAGCTATCCCTAAATAGTTTTACTTTTTAAAATGATGTTATATTCAAATCTGCCCCAATCTTTCTTTTGGACTACTCAATTACTGGCAATCTTAGACATACATTTTACATTTTACATATATAAAAAGTAAATGATATGTCATTATAGAATACTTTGTAATCAGTCTTTGATAATTAGTCTTATGTTTCTCTTGGCTCTTGTATGTCAAATATTCTATTAAGTTCAGGTTTTTTTTTTTTAACAAAGTCCTGGAAGGCTGACAGTTCATTAAATTTGCATTTTTTCCATGCAGTATAATACTTAGCTTTTTTGGGTATGATATGTTTCCTGATGGAACCCCATTTCTTTTGCTTTTTTTTTTTGACTTTTTTTTAAATTAATTTATTAGTTTAGTTTCAGTTAACAAGATTCAATTCCATAGTTCCTTGATTTTCAAATTTCCTTTACTTCCCTCCCCCCTCCCCTCATGACATCATATAGTACAGTATAGGGTCTGCAAATGCATTCATATTAAACATTATTCCAATTACAAAGGCATATTGTACTAGGTGGGATGAAAGATGGTAAGGAAGAAGTAAAACCAAACAATGAGAAGAACAAGATCATTTAGTTTGCTTCCATCAGGATTCAGGCTCAG
The DNA here is from genome assembly GCA_011680675.1 of Gymnobelideus leadbeateri. Lineage (NCBI taxonomy): Eukaryota > Metazoa > Chordata > Mammalia > Diprotodontia > Petauridae > Gymnobelideus > Gymnobelideus leadbeateri. Next base: position 42,031 of record WOXC01004722.1, read on the forward strand.
TTCTTTCTAGTTATATCTCTGGATGGCGCATTTCTCACTTTCTTGAGTCATTCGGGATTAACTTATATCACTGCATTGCTGAAAAGAGTCCAGTCTGTCATAGTTGGTCGTCACAGATATGGTATGTCTGTGATTGTATACAAATTTCTTCTGATTCTACTCTTCTCGCTCAGCATCAGTTTGTATAAGTCTCTCCAGGTAATTATGAAATCCGTCACCTCCTCGTTTCTTATAGCACAATAAAATTCCATTACATTCATATACCACAACTTGTTTAGCCATTCCCCAATTGATGGGCACCCCTTTAGTTTCCAATTCTTTGCAACCACAAAAAGGGCTGCCAAAAATATTTTTGTACATATGGTTCTTCCTCCCACTACTATGATCTCTTTAGGATATAACCCTAGGAGTGGTATGGCTGGGTCAAAGGGTATGAAATTATTTATAATCCTTTGGGCATAATTCCAGATTGCTCTCCAGAATGGTTGGATAAGTTCACAACTCCACCAGCAATGTATTAGTGTTCCAATTTGTCCACATCCTCTCCAGCATTTGTCACTTTCTTGTTTTGTCATCTTAGCCAATCTGACTGGAGAGATGTGGTATCTCAGAGTTGTTTTGATTTGCATTTCTCTAATTAATAGTGATTTAGAGCATTTCTTCATATGCTTATAGATATCTTTAATTTCTTTCTCTGAAAACTTCCTGTTCATATCCTTTGACCATTTCTCAATTGGGGAATGACTTGTATTCATATAGATTTGGCTCAATTCTCTATAAATTTTAGAAATGAGTCCTTTATCAGAGACACAAGTTGTAAAAATTCTTTCCCAATTTCCCACCTCCCTCTTGATCTTGGTTACATTGGCTTTGTTTGTGCAGAAGCTTTTCAATTTAATGTAATCAAAATTATCCATTTTGCATTTTATAATGCTCTCTAATTCTTGTTTGGTCCTAAAATCTTCCCCTCTCCACAGATCTGTCAGGTAAACTATTCCTTGCTTTCCCAAATTGCTTACAGTATCATCCTTTACACCTAGATCATGCACCCATTTAGACTTGATTTTGGTATATGGTGTTAGATAGTGATCTATGCCCAGTTTCTGCCATACTGTATTCCAGTTTTCCCAGCAGTTTTTGTCAAATAGTGCATTCTTATCCCAAAAACTGGGGTCTTTGGGTTTATCGAACAATAGATTGCTATATTCATTAACTGCTGGGTCTCCTGCACCTAATCTATTCCATTGATCCACTACTCTACACCTCTGCCAGTACCAAGCAGTTTTGATGACTGCTGCTGTATAATACAGATTAAGATCTGGCATAGCTAGTCCACCTTCCCTAGCATTTCTTTTCATTAATTCCCTTGATATTCTAGACCGTTTGTTTTTCCAAATAAATTTTGTTATTATTTTGTCTAACTCTACAAAGTAGTTTTTTGGTAAATTGATTGGTATGGCACTAAATATATAGTTTAGTTTGGGTAAAATTGTCATTTTTATTATATTAGCTCGACCCAGCCACGAGCAATTGATATTTTTCCAACTATTTAGATCTGTTTTTATTTGTGTGAGAAGTGTTTTGTAGTTTTGATCATATAGATTCTGGGTTTGTTTTGGCAAGTAGATTCCCAAATATTTTATAATGTCTACAGTGACTTTAAATGGGATTTCTCTTTCTACTCCTTGCTGTTGAGTTTTATTAGAGATGTACAGGAATGCTGAGGATTTATGTGGGTTTATTTTATATCCTGCAACTTTGCCAAATTTATTTATTGTCTTCAATACTACTGATTCTCTAGGATTCTCTAAGTATATCATCATATCATCTGCAAAGAGTGATAGCTTGGTCACTTCTTTGCCTAATTTGATTCCTTTGATTTCTTTTTCTTCTCTAATTGCTACTGCTAACGTTTCAAGTACCAGATTGAATAAGAGGGGTGATAGTGGACACCCTTGTTTCACTCCTGATCTTATTGGAAAGGCTTCTAGTTTATCCCCATTGCATATAATACTTGCTGATGGTTTTAGATAGATGCTAGCAACTATTTTAAGGAAGGCTCCATTTATTCCTATACTTTCTAGTGTTTTTAATAGGAATGGATGTTGTACTTTGTCAAAAGCCTTTTCTGCATCTATTGAGATGATCATGTGGTTTCTGCTAGTTTTATTGTTGATATGCTCAATTATACTGATGGTTTTCCTAATATTAAACCATCCTTGCATTCCTGGAATGAATCCTACCTGATCAGGGTGTATTATTTTTGTGATAAGTTGTTGGAGTCTTTTGGCTAATATTTTATTTAGAATTTTTGCGTCTAAATTCATGAGGGAGATTGGTCTATAATTTTCTTTCTCTGTTTTATCTCTTCCTGATTTAGGAATCAGTACCATATTTGTGTCATAGAAAGAGTTTGGTAGGACTCCTTCTTCACTAATTTTCCCAAATAGTTTGTAGAGTATTGGAATCAATTGTTCTTTAAATGTTTGATAGAATTCACTAGTGAACCCATCTGGCCCTGGAGATTTTTTCCTAGGGAGGTCATTGATGGCTTGTTTGATTTCTTTTTCTGAGATGGGGTTATTTAGGTAATTCACTTCCTCTTCAGTTAATCTGGGCAATTTGTGATTTTGTAAATATTCATCCATTTCACTAAGATTGTCATA
>WOXC01004723.1:0-88135 GCA_011680675.1 Gymnobelideus leadbeateri
TAACCTGGGCAGACCACTTGATCTGTTTGTCTCAGTTTCCTCATTTATAAATGAGAATAATAATAACAATCATTTCTCAGGGTTTTTGTGAGGATGAAATGAGAACATATGTAAATTGTTTTATGGACTTTAAAGTATTTTAAGATGCTATTATTATACATTACAAGGATGATGATGGTGGTGGTGATGGTGATTGGATTTTCCTATCTTGCCCAGGCTAAAAGTGTAGGGGCCACTCCCAGGTTTGGTCCCACTCTGGCATAGAAACTTTGACCTGCTCTGTTTTTCCAGAATGGATCAGTTCACCCCTTCTTAGTTTGGGGTTTATCAAATTAATGCTGAACTTAGTGCAGGCATCCAATCAGCTTAGCCTATTGAAGCTGAGAACTACTCAGGTTCAAGAAATCTACCAGCCTCAACCTTCCTGGCAGTAGGGATTACAGGCATATATGTATTTTATTACATATATAATATTCATATGCACACATATATACATATATATTATAGATCTAGATACCTATACACATATATTTATTAATCTCAGTGTATTTTTCTTTTATGAGATCTGCAGTCATTCGTGGCAGGTCAATTCATTTAAAGTTGCGACAATTACATATAAACTCATGCTAAATACTCAGTACTGCTGCTAGTAATGTAAAAATTGATATGTTTAAAAATATAACATTTTAAAAGACCAGGGGAGAGTAAAAATTATTCAAACTTGTTCCTTGGAATGAAATCTATTTTCAAATTCATATCCATTAAAATAGGGTGCTCATTCTTCACTGTCTTTCCTCCAATAGCCATTGTGCTCATCTAATCATCTTTAAATAGTTTTCTGCCTCTGTAATTCTTTATGAAACCTTTTAAGAGATCTTGATATTTTCCCTCTTTCTAATGCTTTCTCTTGGGCTCTGGCTCCTACTGGATTCAGATTCCATATACTGTACACATAAGGAAACATAACACTTGCTCACACAGAATTTGAATTTGCCATTAGTGAAGACCAGAAAAGGTCAGAGAACACAGAAGGTTCAAATGTGAGAAAAGACTCTCAAAATATTGTAATGAATTGTATATACATTTTGAAATCCAAGATCAAGTCTGACTAACCCAAAAATAACATAATCAATACATAGAGAAAAGGAAAAATGAGTGTTTCTCCTGAATTTAGCTTAAGAATTTTTTAAAAAATTAAACGTCTTGGCTCTTTTTGGATTACATGTAAATACTTCTCTGTAATTCAAAAACAAGCATAGCGCTAGACTCTTCTTAGGAACTATTTTTTTTCCTTACTCTTTATTGTTCTAACCTAAAATCATGTCAATATGTCAATCTCTTACAACCTTAATTAACAATATAGTAATAATAATAATTACTAGCATCCAATGCCTACTGGATATAACCCTCAAGTTACCTAGAATGAGAATAAGAATCTAACTTAACAATAACAAATGACAATAAAAAAACACATTACATCTTTGTGTCATATTGATAGGATCATAAAAGTTAGGAGAGAGTAGGAGCTTGAGTGTAAAAGAAATAATTTAGATGTAGGAGAAGTAAGAACTTTTGGAAAAACAAGATACAATCCATTATTAACATTAATATTACTTCATTTAAAAAAAGCAACCCCAATATACTTTATTTAATAGCAGATCTAAGGCAAGAAAATCAAATCTCTTTTTTCTTAACCTTGACTAGATCTGTGATAAATACAAATACAATTTGTATTTATACAAATTATAATACAAATGTAAATACAAAATAACCTGAGAGTACTTTTCAAACAAAGGGGTTTAGTCCAATGGTCAGAGTACAAGTCATGGAACCAAATGCTCTTGAATTTCTTATGTTGGTTTTTAAAGTCTATCTCTTTGTGACTTTAAATAAAACTTCCTGGACTCAGCTTCCTATATGGAAAACATGGGAAGCTTCCTACATTGGGAAACTTAGCAATCTGAAAAGTTTGCAGTTTGATATATGGAGATTAAAACTTTAAAATGTTTTAACCAACATATTTTCTCTTTCTCTTTTTAACTTATGCAATGGCAGAGATTATAGGCTTTAAGGTACAGAACAGTTCAACTATCTGTTCATTTTTCTTTATATCTCCAGTACTTATACATCACCTGACATATAGTAGGCACTTAAAAAATGCTTGTTGATTTGACTTATTATGATTCAAAACAAGAGAAGAAAAATCATATAAAATATAACTTGCTATTACTGTAACATTTTAATGGAATCCAATAAAATTGAATTATAATGATTGATATTCTAAAAATCATTGGAAGACAGAAAAGTCATAATATGAAGGGGCACTATATGTCATATTATTTAATGCATAGAAAATGAAAAATAAAGTAAATTTTAGATTTTAACATAAAAAAGTTAAGTAAAACTTCATAGCTTGTAGCACCAATGCAATATTCACAGCACCAACAGTCACTATAAATATGCCTGAATAGTGCTTAATTGCAAAATATAACAGACTCTCCATAAGAAGAGAAAAGCAAAACATTTATTCAGATACCAGATAACCAATAAGCTGATTCCATCATAGTAGCAAAGAAGTTAATAAGCCATAACAGCACAGAGAGCCATAGCATCCTTTAGTCTTTCCACAAACCAGCATTTACTCACAAGCCTAACTGTCTCCCTTGGATGCATCATCTCCTCCCTCCAGTCTAGCTGCTCTGACTCCCAGCTTCCTGTGGGCTCTGCTCCACCCTTCAGCAAACTCCTCCCACCACAGGCTCCACGTGATTACATTCAGCCTATTGGGGGCAGGGTGTATTTTCAAATCAGGGAAGGACTTCAAATTCCATTAGGCTTATTAAGGGTCAGGGAAGATCTTAAAATTCCCATTACTATTACATAGGTGTATCACTTAGACTTGGTAGGATGCAACTTAAAGTTGATATAGGGTAATGGAGCTGTATTCTTCGTTCAGGAAAAATAGATTAGTTATAAAGGGCAGTAGGGTATGACTTTATGTTATGAAGCTATATGTTTGTCAGAATATTTATAAGCCTAAGAGTGAGAAGCACATTGGAAAGCATTTGGGTAAGAATAAAAGAAGTATCACACAAGTGATACTATACCACAGATAGCTTAACCAGATGATAGAACTGTATTATGACTTTCTGTTATAGATCATGAAACTTATTTGGAGGCAAAATATACGTACATTTGAGGGCTTTAACTATATGGACATCTACTTGGGGTCTTGTCCTACTAAAAGCAAAGTAACTGAAAAATAAGCCTTAATGATAATTTTCTTTTAAGAACTTGGAGTAAATGATAAGGAGAATGACTATCCTGGATATGATTTGTAGGTTCCAACTGGTAAAATAGAAATTATAGAGAACCTTAAAAAATTGACCAAGTAATTTTAGCATTTCTAATAGGTACTAGCCATAATATGACTTGTACCTTGGACTTTATAAGAGGACATATGTCAAAGAATTCAGAGAGGATATAGGCAGGATCCCATGGACTGAACCTTTTAAAGGGAAATTAGCTCAAGAGATATGAAGAGACTCTCAAGAAGGAAACTTGGATGTTGCAATTGCAAATGACCCTAATGAGAAACAAAAGGTGAGATCTTTATGGATGGCTACAAACAATCTCATTGTTGAGCTCAGATTTCAAAGACACAAAATATGGAACTTAGTTGAGGATCAATACCACAGACCTACAAGAATACTACTAGGAAGGTTACTGAAGGCTACGAATGACCTGAGGCTGATGAAGTATGCTAAAGGGGGAAAAAAACAAAACAAACCTTTTAGTTTGGCTATATTGGAGGTCAGAAGAGTAAGAAATAAATAACTCCATTGTTTGGGAGTAGATAAACAATACCAGAAGACAGAGAGAAAGCACAATTATTAAGCTTATATTGCTCCTGTTTTCCTTATTTAGGGCATTATCCTAAAAATGTATGAAAAGAAAAGGAGGTGGGTTGGCCATGTAGCAAGAGAAATGGAGAGAGAACAAATAGTTTGAGTTCTTCACTGGTACCAATAAACTGTTAAGACACCTGGAGGAAAACATTTTGTACATTGAGTAGATATCTTGTAGAGCAGATTTATGGGAGAACATGGACTAAAGTCACATAGGATCAGAATATATTGTCATCTTGCACCATTAAAAGGAGTGCCCATATTGATGAGAACATATATTTGTTGCAACAGTTTCTTACCTACGAGAATGTTCTTAGAAATAGAATCAAACAAAAAAAAATAGCTAAAGGGAGATCAAAAACTAAGATAAATGAGGAGATGAGAAGAAAGAACTTAACTGTCTTTAAGTTACCTCACCTGGGTGAATTATATTCCAGGCTACTGAGAGAAGTTGTGAATATGACTGCAGAACTGTGAATTGTCTTTGAGGAATCCTAGAGAAAGGAAAATGTGCTGTAGGCCTAGAGAAAAGCAAACCAACTGATCTGCACAAAGGGGAAGAAAATGGATTCTGTAAACTACAGGCCAGTAAATTTAATGTGGGTTCTTGGCAAAGTTCTAGAGTGGATTGTTAAATGTATGTTTGGTGAGCTCTGAGAAAAAGAAGTATTGATCACTATTGGGTTCATTTAAAATAATTCAAGCTGGACTAATATGGTTTCCTCTTTTAGATAAGACATTTGATTAATGAGATGCTATGTCTATACACAGTATACTAGAATGTCAGCAAAGTACTGGACAAAGTCTGTTATGATATTCTTGCAGATAAGATGGCTAGATAGGTGAATCTGGGACTGATTTGAGGGACTAGACCCAAAGAGTATAAATTAGTGATCTAATGTTCAAACTACAAATAGATCTCTAGTATTACATTGCAGGACTTAGTCCTTAATCTTATTCTAGTCTGTGTTGTTTCAGTGTCTTGTATAAAGACATAAATATTATGTTAATCAAATTTGTCAAGGTCACAGAATTGGATGAGACAGTTTATAAACTGGATGATAGAACCAGTATCTAAAAAGATTTCTGATAGATTGAAATAATAGACCAAATTTAATCAGATGAAATTTAATAGGGATAAATAGAAAGTGCTGAACAGGTCAAAAATTAATTATATATGTACAAGATAGGTGTGGTGTGATTAGATACCATTTCATGTAAAAAAAGATTTAAGGCCTTTAGTTTATTTGGAGTTCAATATGAATGATGTGATGTGACAATCAAAAAAGCTAATGAGATTATAGCCTGAATTATTAGAATTATAGTGTGTGAAACAAGGGATGTGATCATTCCATTTTGTTCTGGTCAAACCATATCTAGAATACTTTGTTTCTGGTCACCAGATTTTAGGAAGAACATTTACAGGCAAGAGCATATCTGGAAAAAGATGATCAAACCAGTTAGGGACTTGAAATAATATCATAAAAAGACTAGTTAAAAGAACTGGTATATTTAGCCTGGAGTAGAGAGCTTCTTAAGCTTGAGAGGCATAAATGCTGTCTTCAAATATTTGAAGGATTGGGATGTAGAAGACAGATTAGATTTATATTATGTGATCTCAGAGGATAGAACAACGAACAGTTGGTGGCTGTTAATAGGGATGAAGATTAGAGTTTACTCTAAAGAATAATTCCTAACAAATTGCATACGAAAATGAAATGGGCTACGCTAGTAGGTTGTGAATTTTCCATCATTGAGATCTTTAAGTAGAGTCTAGCAATGTGACAGAAGGCATTTAGACTCTTTGGGCTGTTATAAGGGTGGGGGATTCTTAATCACATAAGGGTTGGGCTAGAAGACCTCTAAAGTAATTTCCAATTCTCTGATTCTATGAAATATCCAACTTAAAAGTTAATCTGTGCAGAATTCCATTGGCATAACAGTCAGGAATCATCTAGTATTACATGACTGCATATTTTTGGTACTGAAAGGCTTACTTATAATGATAAATATTGCATAGGTAAATTACAAATCAAATGTGTGGAATTATTGAAATAAAGATACCCTGTTCCTTTTACTTGAGGTCAAAGTTTTATAAAAACTTACTCTGGAATAATCCAGATCGCTGGGAGCTGAATCCGTTAAAGCTCGTACAAGGGCATTCATCACACTGATTGGAGGAGGAGGTGTAGAAGGTTGGGAAGGTTCCTGCTGTAACGGGCTCTTTGGTTTGGAAGGCAGCCGACCTCTCCTTCCTTTCAGACTATCAGTACGGACAACTGATTTCAAAAGAATAAAACATTTTGACCTTCAAAGACATTCATAAATTATGAGAATCAAGACACATTTTAAATGATTTTTAAAATTATTCATGTGATCTATCTTCTAGAAGCAGCAACGGATTCTAAATAACGTTCACTACACAGCTGAGAACTAACTAAAATAAGCATTATAAAAGGCATCTTCTATCTATAGTTGATATGAAATATTGATAAATCAATATGAAATATTGATAAAAGTCAACTTTATAAAGATTACCATATTTATTTACATGCATTAATTGAGTTTAGGTAACTAGAATGACAAAACATTAAAAAATGTAAATATATGTTAGTAACAAAACATTTGGGAGCAAAAATGAATCTAGTAATTTCACTACTACAATATTAAAACAGAAATTTTTTATACTTCTAGAGAAAGTGACTGTTATTAATAAAAAGAGCATAACTTTCTTACCTTCTTTAACCATGCCGACATTGAGACACTTCTGAAATCTACAGTATTGACATCGGTTTCGACGTCTTTTGTCTACTGGACAATTTTTATTTGCCAGGCAAACGTATTTTGCATTTTTCTGCACTGTTCTCTGACAAAATACAATATAGAGATAGTTAACTAATAGTTTCTTGAAAGAGCTAGGACCCGACAAGATGTATTTTAATTACAATGTGAAAAGTGACAGTGCAATTCGTATAATTAGATAAATTCAATTTCCTAACATGCTAGCCTGCAGGAAAAACAATTTTATTAGTGTTAGCTGCTGACAATGAAAATCATCTGGGATTGTTGTGAAGCAAGTCTCAGGAGACAGTCAACTTTGAATGATAAAATAATATCTGAAATTACCAGGTCAATACATCATACCTTTATGGATTAGATTATCTCCACTTGTAAAATCCCCTAAGGAACAATTTTCTTCTTGCTTCACTCCCCCTGATTATTGTTGACCTTATTAGAATTCCTTATTAAAATTCTTTGGAATGCACTCCATTTGCTATGCTTATTGTGAGTACATCATATTACTCACATGGCATGTTAGCCATTGGAGGTAGAGTAATAGAAAGGGGGTCAAATTAATTTAAAATATATAGAAAATTTAAGCATGTTACCATAAACATTTTATTCAGCTTACATTACTCTTATTGATGTTACAAAACTACAGTAAGATTTCAGATTTTATGATACAAATATATTAGTTAAAATTCTTTCACTAAAATCCTTGTTTAAATGTTTCATCTTGGCATGGAGGTAATGGCTATGTCATTGCATTACTATCCCTGGTAGGTCTTATCAAGCTGGAAAGTTTTCAAATATTGCCTACAAATGGATTTTATATCTGTTATCTTTATACTAGTTTAGCTAAGTTTGGAAAGGCTGGCCACAGCAAACTCAGGAACATTGCCGGCTAAAGCAGGTGATGAATTTCACTAGTGTAAATACTCACAACAATGACATGAAAGACTTTTAAAAGTATTTGAAGAAGAAATATTAGTGAACATAAAACGATTTGGTGACAAATAGATTTAGCTACTATTAAAAAAAAAAAACCCAACACCTCATAGAGCCAGAGCAGGAAGACAATATTATAATTAATTTTTTTAGAAACAAAAACTTTTCTTACAATCAAGTATTTATGGAAAAATTCCATCAACGTCATCTCAAACAATCAATTTGTTGGTTATGTTACATTTAACAGGCTTAGACAAAGAACTGTTATTTTCATCCAAAATCACAGTTTTTCTTTTCTTTTTTTTTTTTGTTCTGGGGATCTGTGATTTCATCAGTGTGAAGAATTTCCTGGTGTGCAAATTCTCTCCACTATTCATCTTAAAGAGTTGCCTAAGGGTACTGAGATACTGTGGCTTGTTCATGGTTACACAGATAGTATGTATCAGGGGAAGGACTTGAACCAAGGTCTTCCTGACTTCCAGGCCCAGCCTTTTGTCTCCTTATACTTCTTTCTGAATATTTTAGCAAAGGTAACTTTAAAAACGAAATTTTCTCATACTCCAACATTGAAAGTAATATAGGCTTTACAAGAAAGTTGTGTAAACTAATTATTTATTATATGATCACTCTCTCTAAAGTTGCTGCACCCATCATCACATCACAATAATGTCCTTAATACATTGTAATCAAGCTACTACAATACCCATAGATATACCATCTTTCAGCTAATGACTTATTGATGTTTGTTACAACATTATTTTTATGGAACCAACTGCCTGCGGTAACATTGTTTCATCTCTAATGCCCTTTTCCCCCAGCCAGCTAAAGACTTAGACAGAATATGCCTATATTTAGAATAAAAATTTACAAATGACTACAAATCTAGGATTAACCAGCACAAGACAAAGTGGAGAAAGAAAAGTGATTTGATGCATCAGAGTGGCGTAGAAAACAAATCCAATAATCTGGGATAAATAGCCTTCTTTTTGTCCAAGATTCTTTATGTGCTTTTTTATGACAAGTTCTATTAGAGTCTTTAAAATGAGTGTCAATTTTCGCCATGTAACCTATTTTTTTTTTTGTTCCTGAGACTTCAAACTTCACTTAACAAGACTACTCAAATAAAACTAAGTTCTAACAAGGTAAGTATTAAACATACATGTCAAAGATAATGTAAATTTCACCTACATAAATGAATATTCTCAAACATTTAAAATTCAATATTCACAATTCCAACATGCATATGTATGTATATACATATATATGTAAATCTATTCAAAGCTAACAGAATCTAGGCACTAAATGATGTTTCTTACAATGAAAATGTAGCCCTTCCTAAAACTATACTTGCTCCAATGACATATGCCAATTGAATTCCAGTAGCATTTTGTTTCAAGTACCATATACATTTTTTCCAATAACCTAAAACATTTCCTGCATTTGTGTGTGGCTGCAGAGTTTAAGAAGCAGGAAAGATCATTATGGTTCAATAATTGAATCCCCATCATTAACTGCATTTCATGTCACATTTTCAAAGAATTCAATTTAATGGTGGAAGACCACTGGGTAAAATATGCTTCTATTTATTTAATTATCAGATTATTTTTGGTTGACTTGTTAATTGTTTCCCCTTTTGTTTATAGATTTTCCCCCCAAAAGTAAAATAGCTGGAACAAAAGGAGGGCTATTGGTAGGACACAATGGAGATTTCTACTTGGAATGCATTGCCACTTAGGTATCTCAATCAACTTTCAATTATTCAGGATTGACTTTATTTGTGGATTATCCGTGGACTTTTAAATTTTCATTATTTTTCTCCTGTTGCCCATCATCTTCTCTTTTATTTGTTCTTTAGCAATTGTAACCAGGAAAAGGCATAAGATGGGAAAATCCAAGCCAAAGGGCATACAACAGCTTAAAAAGTAGGTCTGTCAAATCCTTGATAATAAAAGGGTTTTAAAGCAAATGACTCAAATGAAAAGTCTGTATTAATTGTAGATTTCATTTATCCGTGTAATCTCTGTCATCTGCTGACAACAAGTTACATTTAGTTCTACACCCTGCTTACTCAAATCACTTTGTGTCCACCACTCTAAATCCTAGTTTTCATTTACCTAACTTTATCTCTTAGCTCTCCCCAAACCTCCCCCACCTTCCAAAAACAACAAATCTGCAAAACATTGAGTGAATGTTCAGATTAGAACTCTTGTGAAGATATAAAGGAGGGAGATACAGGATCAGGTATGCACAGAGGTGTCTGTGTTTTGTTCGAGAGAGGGCAGAATAATTAAGTGTTCTACAAAGTCTATGAATAAATAAATAGCTCAGTGGAAGACTGAAAGGTTGAATGAGTCAATTCTCCTAAAGTCTAAACTACCTCTAGATTGTGAGGTAGGCATCTTTACAAATGTTTTCAGGCAGCTGCCCCCTGCCATTCCTAATTTACACCTCGGCAGTTACCTTAAGTACAAGGACGATAAAAGTCATAGATAACCTAGGTTCATGGGCTTGGATGCCAGTGGCTAAATTTCTGGCTGTAAGATGGAAGGAGCCTAATAGAACGGAGAAGAATGGGGGACTGGGGGTGGGGCAGGGCAGTGGGGAGGAGAGAAGAAGAAAAGGGAACAAAGATGCTCACCTTGAAGAAACCCTTGCAGCCCTCGCAGGTACGCACACCGTAGTGTTGGCACGCTGCGTTGTCCCCACATACAGCACAAGTGCCCTCACCAGAGGAGGAGCTCCTACTGGGAGGAGACGGGAGGCTGGTACTCTCTCCTAGCAAACTGGACCCGGCAGAAGCGGCGGCGGCAGGAGGTGTCAGACTCAGCTGGGGGAAAGGTAAGGGGGCAGCTCTCTTGACTATCGGCAGCCCAAAAGGGTGACCCTCCATGGGGGCTGGCTGGCCACTAGCAGCAACCCGGTCCGTGGCTCCTAGCTGGAGGGGATCATAGCAGAGGTGATGGCTTCCCACTGGGATGGGGGTAGGAGGGTGAGGTGGCGAGTGCTTGAAGTGAATCAGAGGGAAGCGTGTGGCAGCTGGTACGGTTTTCATTGGGGTATCCATCAGGTGACTTGCTGCGAGGCAAGTCTGTGTGGCCTGCAGCTGGTGTGTCTCGTCCCACATGGACGTCTGCTGCGTGGGAAAGTTGGGCGTGGTTGGGGTAGAAGGGGGAGACTGCTTGAAGTACATAGAGGTACTGGGCATCACTTCCTCTTCAGAGGAGGAGGAAGGCTGCGGAATGGACGAATGGTGGTGATAACTGTGTCCCCGGGAATCTTCCATCTTGACCTGGGGCCGGGAACCCGATGGCTGCATTTGGTACAGGCAAGAGGGCTTGCATTCGTAACTCCCGGGATAACCCTCCATGAAGGTGCTGAAGCTGGGCAGGGAGGTGGTAGCTGTGGCTGTGATTTCAGTACTGCTTAAGTCCATGTTCAGTTTGGTGTAGTCGGGGTTCATGATCTCCGAGGTATACTCCGAGCCATAAGCATAAGTCTGCGCAGCATAACTAGAACCAGGAGGCGAAGGACTATATTGAGCTTGCACGCAGGGCATATCTGCAAAGAAGAAACAAAAAGCTCTCAGAAACAGATATGAATTATCCCTAAACTAATTAATTAGCAAGGTCGATTGTTGCCCCTCCCCCTTCAATTTGTGAAGAGGTTTCCTTCCCTCCTCTATTCCAGAAGTGCTCAAAGCCAAAGCTTGTCGCCTTTAGCAGACACCAAAACCCAACTTTTCTCACTCCCCAGAAATTCCTGACTGGCTGTGCTGTGTCAAAGGGCATATTTGGCAGGCGGTGTCCTCTGAAGCCAAGCCTCAGGCTTGAGCACAGTTAATGCCTGAACCTTCCGCCAGACCAAGGAAGCGTTTGCTAGAAAACTCTACTGAGAATTTGCCTCTTTGACAACCAAGACCTTGAGTGGAAAACTAACTGACTAGTAAATTAGTACCTTGTTTGTTTATTTTGGGAGAGACCACTTCATTCACCCAGCCACAGACCATTTGCCCTTAAGAAACTGAGTTCATAAATAAGCAGCCCGACGTCAGACTTAGTACTCATGGGGAACAATGACGAATTTATGAGTTAGGACAGAGACGGTCAATCCGTTTTAGATTCACTTTTCTTCCTAATACTTCCTTTCCCAATAGCTCTACTGAGTGCACAGCAGCTCTCCTCTGCACCCCGCCCTCGGCCTTCCCTCCTCACCAAACCACCACCAACTTCAGTCCTCTAGGCAAGGAGATGGGACTTAGGCCTAGAAAATGGACTCTGGGCACTTTGCTCCATCTGCAAAGAAAAATATTCCACAACTGCGACAAAATGCTCATCCCAAGGATATTCTGTGCCTTAGATCATACGTACAGATATACATACATATTTGTGACTGAAACAATTAGCATTATCAAAATCCTACACCTTCCCCCATTTAAAAGAAGTAATATGGGAAGAATGGGGGGGAGGGGGAGGGAAGAGAAGCTAAGCAGTCACAGAATTGGGATCTGCTTCCCTATCAGTTTCAACCAAGACTGCTGAAGCAGTTATTGGCACAAAGTGTTCTTAGTGCACTTAACCCTCTAGATAGATAGCAATTTGAGACATCCCTTTGACGTAACTTTGAGTCACCATATTTTATAGACTTAGTTAACTGAAAGTCTAAATAGCCCATCTCTTTGCTTTATGGTTATATGAATGCAGCTGCTTGTAGTAACTTGTTTTCCTTGAAAAAGGAAGGGCAGGTGATATAGTCAGATCCACGTAAAAAGAATGAAGGACTTTAAAAAAGTTATTTACTTTTCCTTTGAAAACCTTATCTTAGCCATATTTCCAAATCTCACTGATTTATTATCATAGGAGAAGACATCTGTACTTCCAAATGTAGAGAAGAGAGGATTGCTTGGTGTCATTTGGGATCAAAACACTGTTTTCTTTGTTGCTAGGATTGTTAAAATGAGATGAAAGACTAATAATCACTGTTTAATTGTTTCAAAGGAAAGAAAATATAATAATGCAAGGGAAGAATAGAGCCCTCTTTTTAAAAAAAAAATCTGCAGACTACCCCATCTTCTATAAAACTCCTCCACTGTCCATTACATGACCTTTAATAATAACAAAGTGGCTTTCAGTAGAGATAAATGGGAATCCCGTGGCTTATAGAAATAAACTTTTAAATTATTACATGAAATGATGATGCCATACTCCTTAAATGCAAAAAAAAGAGATGCCCCCCAATTCTGTGACTAAAAGGAATATATTGAAACCTAAGAAGGATAATAATTTGTAGGTTTGTCTGTGATTTTCTTGGAAAAAATGGTTCAGAGAAATGTATAGCTTAGTCCTACAGCACAAGTCCCATTACTAGGACATTCAAAGCTTCACTATGAAAAGGGAAGTTTATATGCTAACTTCCAGTGACATGATCAGGCCATAAGATCATATTTAAGGTAAGCCTTCTCATAGGCATCGGGCCTGGAAGCCAAGAGGACGAATAACTTAACCAGCCCATTCTGCAATATCTGCCTTCCCCATCCACCAGGGGAGGAAGAGTTTAGGGCCTCAGGCGGCGGGGTTACCTGGAGGGAATCTTGTGCGCTGAATGATGGGGCTGGTGGTCTCTCCGGAGGAGGCTACAGACAGAGGCTGAGGAGGGGGCGTTGGGCCCAGCGGGGTGGCGGCTGTGAAGCTGCTGTGGTCGTCAGTGGTTCCAGTCTGAGAGCTGGCGCTGGGCTGGCGGCGCTCTTCCGAACTGGGTTCTGTCAGCGTTAGGCACCGCAGGGGAGAGAGTAAAGTTCACAATGAGACCAGCTGGGTCTTCAGCCGGACAATGAAACCAGTCAGACGCTAAGCAATCGACATTAAGAATGACATCTTCCGACTTCGATGCTGCAGTGGTGTTGGGCTAGGTTTTTGTCTGGTTGGTTGGTTATTTGGCAAGGAAAAAGAAAGGGGAGACGGATAGGTATAGGGAATAATGAAAATGTCATGTAACTATCAATTATCCTAAGGACAGTAATAAGTGAGAAAGATAATCTTTTTCCAGCACTAAAGACCAAGCTAGAACCTTTCAGAAGAGAAGGCAACACACGGAAAAAAGTAGTAACAGCAACTAAACTTATTGTATCCATACTGCCTATGTCTGTGACATCAGAGCTCTCTGCCTTTGAAAATCCCAAATCATTTCATCAACCATAAAAATTTCTCAATATTATTAGAAATTTCAGCACTTCGAGTATACACACACACATATTTGAAAGGAATGAAAATATATTCGGGGTTCTAACAGTGGTGGATCAATGATAGTAAATATGCAGAATGAAAGCTTTTTCTCTCTCCTGCCAAAGAATACAAATTTACAAGGTGGAGAGGAGGTGCACATTGTTCGTAACGAATGCAAGACTACTCCAGGGAATTGACAAAATCTTTGCTTTTTAGTCTAAATGCTAATAGATCTTCAGTTCTATTACCAGAGTTTAGCTTTCCAGGGGTAAGGCAAACAAAAATAAAAGACAGTCAATCATACGCTTCCTGACAACGAGACATTCTGTGAATCTGTTCTCGAAGTCTACTTGTATGCTACCTCACACACCAATCCCTCAACTCCTCTTTCCTTTAGAGTTCCACTGGTCTACAGCCCCGCAAGTGTCCTTAGTGGACACTTTCTCCCGCCCACTTAGCTTTAATTTGGGGCTTCTTGGAGTTACCTACACAAAAAGCAGCAATGAAACTTTCCAGCGCCAGCCTGGGTTCTTGGCTTGGAGAGCCACAACCTTCGGCTTGCAGCGCCCCCTTCCACTGGACGAATTTAGAATTTCGCTTTTGAACTTGGAGCAAAAATTTCTATAGTTACATAATCTGGAGGGAGACTCAGAAAACTTTCATTTCCTATTTAACAGTGTGGGCACCGGATTCTGTCTGGAAAGAACTACTTTGGCAGCGGGTTTAAACTTTATAGTCCTGCGAAGCTGCTACAGCAACATTCTGACTGGGAAAATGGGGATTCCCCAGCCATAGCCCGCCAGTAGCGTCCCCTCCGGTCCCTTAGCATCTGGTAGACCGGAAACCTTCAGTTCGGTTCCACGTGTAAGTGGTACTTCATCTCGTTTTGCATTGAACGCCTCACTTTTTCCTTATTGTTATCATCATTATTGCTTATCTTTAATATGATCTCTCACAATATCCCGTCTCCCTGCTCCCCAACTGGTGAAGCCTGATGGACGAGTCTCCGAATGGTTTCTAATCCGGGAGACACTTTTTCAGCGTCGCGATTCCATTCGTTACCATTGAGTTTCATCAGGGTCTCAGTTGGGGAGGTGAGCGGTTCATCTCTTTGCTCCGAGGTTTTGTTCCTTCCCTGTTCCCGGGTTTAGCCCCCTTGTGAACGAGGCTGCTTTTCTCTCTGAGCTGAGCGCCCTAGGGCTCCTCTCCGCCCCCAAAGCCGCTGGTTACCTAGAAACACTCTCTGCGCCTTTAAACACGTAAGACTTATCCTGATTGCCGCAGCCAGAGCCAGGAGCACAGAGCCTCGGGGGCTGTAAATTAGGGAGGGATAACTACTCCTGTCAAAGCGGCTTTCTTCCCCATATTCAGATTCCAATGACAATCCCGGGTTTCCCTCCCTTTTGCAACTTTTAGAAAAAAAACATGTTCATAGTATTGTGACTAGGGTCTTCAGTGGAGTTTCCAACCCTCCTCGTCCATTGGTGGACTGCAGGGAAGAGAATTGCTGGAAACATACTCCTGGGGCTGAGAGAGGCGCCGGAGGTGAGGGTGGGGTGAAAATGTAGCAAAGTTGGAGTTTAGGGTTGATTTATTCTTAAAATCTCATTAAACCATAATAACTTTAGCACACTACTAAATGTACAAACACATTTAAGCCCGATTTCCGAGTCAGGCAGATTTTATTTCTTCCAGCTTTTTGCTTTCTATGAAAACTTTCACATTAGCCGAGATAAATGAGCATTCATTGGCCCCAATGCTATGTTTATTTCCTGATATATTTCAGTATGGGGTGTGTGTAAAAAGATTTCAGATAATCAAGGCATTTACAACCTCTTTATTGACTTGGAGCACTTATAAATGGCATTCTCTGGAAATATCACTGGAAAACTGGGAGAAAAATATACACCTAAAATCTGCTTACCAAACAATACCTTTCCCAACACCTCTGTAAGACATCTTTTAGGAGGTACTTTCAACATTCCTATAACTTCTCTCTATCGAGAGCTTTCATTTCAGTCATTTAAAAAAACAACTTTGTTCTACTCCTGTAGAGCCACGAGCTATTTCAATTAACACTAAAAAAAGGAAAAAGAGTAATTTCTACATTAAACCAAGACTGAGAGAAGAGGAAAACCACACACACGTGCCGGGTCACTAAAGTTGGTAATTACAATTTATTACCTCCAAAAGGAAAAGAGTAAATGTGAGAAGAGCAGATGCAGGGTAGACGTGCCTAGAGAAGCCCCCGTCTCATTTCATTACAATATGCCACATTCCAACAATTACCACAGCGCTCCTCAGAGCTGCTTCTGTAGCTCCTGCAGTCGTTGCCCCCCGGTTATTTTCCTCTCTCAGCCCAAATCCAATCAACCTGCCCAGTAGTTTCCATTAGGTACGACTAACTTGTACCAACAAAATCACCTATTTTCAAGCCTACTTAAAGAAGGAAAATTACTGCCATTCATCACCGGAGCTGCAACTCCCGGCCGCCGCCGCCGCCGAGAGCATCATTTCCATGACAACAACCAGAGCCTGAAATACCCTGAATAATATCGCTGGAGCAGCTATTGCACAAATCCTGGTCCTCCTCTTTGTTAAAGAAAAAGCCTCTCTAGGACGGGGAGGAAACCACAGGAACTCCTAATAACCCAGCGGGACTTCTAGGGGGTAAAAGTTTCAGATTAGAGTCCTCGAGACTCCTTACAAAACGACTCACTTGTAGGGAGCGAAGAGGAGAAAACCACCAAAAGTTGTCAAAATCAGTAGCTACCAGAGAGCCCTCCGAGCAACTTTTAGCAACTCCCCTAAATAGCTCTGCGAATCTCATACGTACTTGACTGCTGTGGCGGTTCCGTCTTTATATCGAGTTTATAGAAGACTGCCCCGAAATCTTCATGGGGGAGTAGTAGCCGAGGTCCCGGAAGGGCTGACTTGTACAGACTGAGGAACTCCCGGAGGCTGAGGGCTCGCAGGAGATGCTACGATCCCAACTCATGGGAAAGCACGGAAGAGGAGCTCAGCGGGCGCCCTGGCTCCTGCCGCTCCTGAGCCAGGGCATATGGAATAAAACCAAGGAAAAATGCAGCCGTGCCGCTGCTCCCGCTGCCGTAGCCTCTGTTATTCCCGCTGCAGCTGCCGCTGCTCCTGTCAGGGTGACAATGTGAGCCGGAGGCGGGGTTCGCCGGCGCGGCTGTGCACCGCAAAGCTCGGTCTGTCGGAGAGGTGTGTGAGCGTGTTGTAGAGTGTGGAGTGTGTATGCAGTGTGTCCTTCTGGGTGTGTGTGTATCTGGGGATGAGTGTGTGTATGTGTCAGCGTGTGCGCGTTTGTGTGAGGAGAAGGAGAGGTGCTGCAAGCTGGGGGGAGGCAGGAGACTCTGCTCTCCCGGCTGCGCGCTCGCCTGCTCTCTCCGAACGTCATTTATGCCACAGGAGCCCTAGCGGCCTCTCCATAGAGCCCCTGGAATGCGAGACGTCAATGGTGACGCCATGGGACGCTCACGTCACCCTCCTCCTCCCCTCCCCTCACCCTGGTTCCGCGTGTGTGAGTAAGGGACTGTGTGTGTGTGTGTGTGTGTGTGTGTGTGTGTGTGTATGTGTGAGCGCGCGCTCACGCGCGTGTTCCAGTCACTCGCTCTGTTTTACAATGGAAGCTGAGCACAGCTGCCTGTCACTCCGAGAGACCCTAGTCGGTGGCTGCCAACCTCTGCAGAACGCATTTGTTTCTTGGACTCTTGTCTGAAGACCGCTCATCAGGGCTTCTAGGCAGAGACTGTCAGCGCAGTTTGCTTGGGCTGGGGCGGAATAAGAGAAGACGTGTTGGCACGACTCCCAGACTGCCCAGTGTCCAGGAAGCCTGGGTGAAAAGGAGGACAGTGCTTCATAAAGTGAAGGATTTGATATCCAGTTTCACTGAGCGATCTACCTAGCAGTGGATGTACAGGGGTCGGTCACTATAGCCAAATGACCCTTTTGTAGTGAAACTTCGTCTTTCTCATATAATGACTTCCTAAAGTTGCTTACTTTTATCCAGTCCTCTGCAAAGAGGATTTATTAGCAATCCTCCCTCCAGATTCTGGTGCGTATTTTGCACAGTGTATGAGGGTTACTTTTAGGGTGAGGTTTTATTTCAAGACATTTACGTTATTGTTTGTCTAGCTGGGAGCATTAAAATCATTGAAAACACAAGCATAGCACATGTATGATTTAGCTGAACTGGTCTCTTGTTTCAAATACACAATACACCCAGACCACGTCAAATTCTGAACACTTAGCTAGCTAACACTTTCACTTTTTGCATATTGGAAACGGGTTTCTTCTGAGTGTCCCCAAATTAAAACATTGTGATAATAAGACTTATAGCAATTGTTACTCGTTTGAGAATTCGATGTGGATATATCATTCCACTGTGTTATGGAATTACTTGCAAATAGCCATTGACCCTGTCAATGTGAGACTCTTCCCTCCATCCCCACCCCCTGGAAATTGTTTTGAGTGAGAATTTCTCGCTGAGAAAAATACTCAAAGTGTCCCGAGACTGACGCCGGCTGCGGTGTTCCAACAACCTTCTGGATCAAATACTGTGGAGCATGGTTGTCTAGGTAAGTCCACACAACCAGTAACCATCCCCGTAGTTCTCTGCTTTAATGAGACTTGACATTACATCTCTTTAATGTCACAATCTTAGCCTGAGACATAGTGGAACTGGCAGCATATTCCATTTGGAGAAGGTTCGGGAGGGACGGGAATCTAGAAATACATACATACATGTGTGTATATGTACACCCATATATGCATGCATGTATATATGTATGTATGTGTATGTACATGTTCCACCCTCCTCGCCCCCTTCTCTCTTTTCTCAAAGGGGACGGCAGCACGGAGCCGAGTGTGGGAGAAAGCTCGGAAGGCAGCCCAGTACTGTGGAACACCGCCCTCTCTCTCGCTGCTACCAATCCAGGGACTGGTGGAGGGCGCTGCTACATTGTATCTATTCAAAGGGAGCCGGACAGAGAGCAGCTAGGCGCTGACGCACGGGAGGCGCGTGATTGACGCAGGCGAGGTTTCTAAATTTAGCTGTTGGCCGGGGCCCTGCCGCCGCCGCGCGCCGGAGATAGCGGAGTAGGTTCCCCTCCGTCACCCCCCTCCCCCCCAACTCCCTCCTCACTTGCTCCATTCAGGCGCGGGCCGGGCTGTGATCCGGCCGAACCAAATATAGCAGTGGGCAGTTATTTTTAGACCCGTGGGCCCCGGCGCGCGCTCCCTGCCCTTCCCCCTTCCCTCCAGGCCCGGGCACTCCTGGTGAGAACCCACAGGGAGGGGGCGCCCTGACCCCGGCCCTGAGGACCTCGGGAGCCTCCCGGGTGGGGGTGGGGGAGGAATGTGAAGGGGGAGAGACGCGCGCGCGCCGGGCAACACTCGCCATTTTTGTCGGTCTGGTCCAGTGACCCGGGCCGATGGGGACCCTGCTCCCCCTCGCCTCGCCTCCATACGTACAGGTACATATACATACATACACACATACATACATACATACATACATACATACATACATACACACAGACACACACACGTCGGCGCGGAGGTCGGGGTGAGTGAGTGGCAGTGAGTGGGTCTCTCACAGAGTGAACCCCCGGGAGGGGGAAGGGTGGGGAAGGGGGCGGAGGCGCAGGCTGGGCTCGGGGATGGCCCGAGGTGCCCAGCGGCCGCGCGTGGGGGCGGAGCCGCAGCAGCAGCAACCCCGGCTGCCGCCGCCACTTCCTGATCGTCTGGGGATACCCCTGGCCGGACGTCACGGAGGAGCCGAGGAGGTGGCGGCCCCGGGGCTCATCCTGCCCTGACATCACGGGGGCAGCGGCGGCGGCGGCGGCGGCGGCGGGAGCAGCTGCTGCTGCTCCTTTGTAGCTTCCCCCTTTCCCTCCCCCCTTGTTGAGTAACTGCTTTGTTAACTGAAAATACCATGACGGGCCAGTGTGATCTCTAACTAACTAGCTCCAGACCTCAAAGAAAGTCAGGGAAGCTGTCAGGCTAGATCGGGGAGACTCCCCCACGCAGGTTCTGATGGTATCTGGTGGGTGGATGTGTGGAGAAGCATCTGACAATTTCCACGTATTTCTTCTTACCTAACTGTGCACCCTAAAGAGGTTTAAAAATACTTTTATTTCCATGGTGTAACATTATAATGTGTATTCTACTGCCCTCCTCCCCTTTCAGAGGACCAAAATGCATTTCTGAAAAATATGCAAAATTGTGATGAGCATGAAGAAATCCTAAAATAATGTGGAAGAGTCTTGGGGAAAAGGGCCTTCAACTGATTTAATGGCAAAAGTTTTCAGCACTTGACCATACAAATTAGTATAGAGAAAAAGTAGAATTTTATAAGTGGAAGAGTCCTTAGAGTGCATGTAATCAGATTTATTTTAATTAAAATTAAAATTAAGTATTTACAGCTTTTTATTTTACTCAAAGTGGCAATCGTCTTACTTTCTAGTGTGAAAGGTTCCTTACCTGCCATCTCACTTTATCTTCACAATAACCCTTTGCAGTTATTGTCATGCACATTTTGTGTTGAGGAAACAGGCAGGGTGACTTGCTTATGATCACAGAATTATTAAGTGCCCGGCTGAATTCCAACATAGTTTTCATTTGACTCTAAACCCAGTTTTCTTTCAAATATGAAAAAAAAATCCTTGTATACCCAGAATGTTTATCAAAATTTTATTGTCACATTTTGATATGATTTGCACCACTTGAAATAAGGCTATCTTTTGCTAATACTTATTCTAACATTTCTGTAAGCTCCTTCACTTAGGTTTTCAAAATTGTGTATTTGCCATTTATTTCTTGTTATTTCTTCTAGCATAAGTAACTCAAGGTAACATTTTCTCACTAAGAGGTTGTATCACTGCCTTCTATAAGATGATGATAATTGTTTTATGCTCTTTGTAGTGTAGGTTCATCAGGTTACTTATTCTGCTCTATGACTTTTCATCTGGTGCTACTTGTCTGACCCAGTTTATTTAGTTAACTTCTCCTTAGCCCATTGCCTCTTAAAAGGAAATCTAGTTAGATGAGATTCCAGTAGTAGTTGAGAAGTGGGATCTCAGTTGCATTCAATTTGCAAGTATAGATAGTAAAGAAACTAAGACTTCTTAGAAATTGTTATTTCATTTGGATCTCCCTTTCCTTACACCCCTAAATTCATGTGGTGCCCAATTATTTGATCCGTAGGCCTTGTCAGTATTTATTAAGGATCTACTCTGTGGAGAATACTGTAACAAATGCTGGGGAAGTTGGAAAGATTAAATAAAACAGTCTCTGCCATTCCTGGCACCCACAACTTGGGTAGAAAGATGAAACACATTTGACATAAAGGACTGTGATACAAACTACTGCTAGATAAGTATATGGGGATATTCATGTCAAGTTCTATGTGAATACCAAGGAGGGGAAAGATAATTTGTGCAAGGGGAGGACGGATGAATTTTTTCATGAAAAGGTTTGCATTTGGTTGGTTTTAAAGGACAGATAGTATTTTACTAAGATGGAATTTTAATGAAAGCATTCTAGGTTAGCAGGAAATATGATCAAAGATATGTAAGAGTTTGAGATGTGTATGGGGCCAGGGAATAGTCCATTTTAATTGAATTATATTCTGCTACCTCTTTCCCCACCCCCCTTTGGAAGACCAGAATATATTTAAAATATAAAAATGGAAGTGATGTAAAGTAGAAATTCTTAAACAATACATAAGTGTTAGGAAAAAGACCTTTCTTTAAAAAAAGGAAGGCCTTGAATTTTTAGGTTAAGCTGTTTGAACTTAGTTCAGTAAGAAACCAGTGAAAAAATTTGAACAAAGGAGTGATATAATAATTACTCACATTTTTATAGGACTTTATTTAAGGTTTATCATAATCTCATGAGATTGGATCTGTGCATGAAGTTACTTGAAATGAAAATATATATATATATATATTTTTTTTTTGGGAGGGGTTAAGTAACTTGCTCAAGGTTACACGGCTAGTCATTATTTATTCATTTATTCGTGGGTGCTCATTTTCTGAGGCCGGATCTGATCTCGGGGCATCCAAACTCCGAGGCCGGCGCTCTTACTCACTGCGCCACCTAGCCTCCCCTTTAGGGCAATTGGGGTTAAGTAACTTGCCCAAGGTTACACGGCTAGGTTTTTGTTTGTGTGGATTAAGTGTCGGAGGCCGGCTCCGAACTCAGGTCCTTCTGATTCCAGGGCCGGTGCTCTATTCACTGCACCACCTAGCCGCCCCGAAAATATATTCTTTATTGACTATTTCCAGTAAACATCTAATGTTTTGTGCTTTTTAAAGGTGGATTTATCAGTAGCATATATATCTAGTTTTATATTATATGGATATATCATAAATAAATGTATTCATAATCTGTCTAAACACATACTGAATTATACTTTGATTAAAACAAAGTATAAGGATAGAAACTGGACCTGTGATTTCACTGGTATAAAGGAATCCCAGGTGAAGAAACTTTCTACCAACACAAGTTGGTATCTTCTTTGTAACTTAAAAGTGTTAAAAGAATTGCCTAGAACAGTGGTGGTGAACTCAAGTAGAGACAGATCCTATGGAACCACATGCAAATATTTTTATTTTTATTGTAATGGATTTTTATTTCTTTTGTTAAACTGTTCACAATTACCTTTAAATCAGATTCCCAACAGTTTGACACCCCTGACCTAGAACACTGAGAAGTTAAGTCACATGTACAGGGTCACAGAGCCAGTAGATGTTAAGAGGTGGGAGTTCATCCAAGGTCTTTTTGGCTTCAGAGCCAACTCTGTCCACAATGACAATGTTGCCTCTCTAGTAAAGTATATAATGCATATATAATAAAAATTTTTTAAAAAAGCAACATAAACTGTAATGAATATTTGTATGCATGGCATTTTGAAAATCCATGAGATAATTGGACTATTTTGTAATTTGCAAAATTAGCTGATTACTTTCCTCCATGTATGTTTTTAAAAATTTTCATGCATAATAAGAATTTTATTTATTAAAATGTTCCTTATAGGGCATTCAGCAGAGCAAGGAAATCTGAATTAGTGAAATATCAAAAATATAGCTACTTCAATGTACATTTCTGACTTGGTCAGCATAGAGAAAGTAAAGGAAGCAATTGTGGTCATCAATCTCAAGAGCCAATTTACATTACTCTTAAAAACTCTATATGCTTTTATGGATTCAGTAGATTGATGGTACCTTCCACTTTGCTTTGGTTTTGTAGTCCAGGTATACAATAAAGAAACATTTCTTTTCCTGAGAAAAGGAAATAAAGCCTGAAGAAGGTAATTTTGTTTGAGTTGGTACTTATTTTAATAGAATTTATTTATTTACCTATTTTTAGTTTTTAGCATTCATTGCCACGAGCTTTTGAGTTCCAAATTTCCACAAGCTTTTGAGTTCCAAATTTTCTCCCCATCTCTCCCCTAACCTCTACTCCAAGATAACAGGCATACTGATTACTCTGTCCCCCAGTCTGCCCTCTCATATATCTCCCCTTCCCCTTTACTTTTTTGTAGGGCAAGATGGGTTTTTATACTCCATTAACTGTATATCTTATTTCCTGTTTGCATGTAACAACAATTTTTTTTTGTTGCTTTTTGGAGGGGGGAAGGCAGGGCAATTGGGGTTAAGTGACTTGCCCAAGGTCACTTGGCTAGTAAGTATTAAGTGTCTGAGGTCAGATTTGAACTCGGGGTCCTCCTGACTCCAGGGATGATACTCTATTCACTGTGCCACCTAGCCACCCCATAACAACAATTTTTAACATTTGTTTTTAAAACTTTGAGTTCCAGATTCTCTCCCTTCTTCCCTCCTCACCCAACCCCACTGGGAAGACAAGCAATTCAATATAGGTTATATATGTGAAGTTATGCAAAATATTTCCATAGTAGTCATGTTAAGAAAGACATTGTATTTCCCTCCATTATATCCCACTCTGCCATCTATTCTATTTTCTCCTTTGACTCTGTCCCTTTTCAAAAAGTGTTTGTTTCTGACTATCCCTTCTCCCAATCTGCCCTCTCTTCTATCAACCTCCCCTCTTATCTCCTTCCCCCCTACTTTTCTCTAGGGTAAGATGCCCAATTGAATGTATTGTATGTTTTCCCTCCTTAAGCCAAATCCAATGAGAGTAAGGTTGACCCATTCTCTTTCACCTCCCTGCTCTTCCCCTCCAATGTAATAGCCTTCTCTTGCCTCTTTTATGTGGGAGATAGCTTTCTCTTGCCTCTTTTATTTTTTAGATATCATCCCTTCATATTCAACTCATCCTGTGCCCTCTATATATACATATACATACATATACACACATACACATATATATATACACACACACATATATGTATATATACATATATATTCCCTTAAGCTGTCTCAATACTGAGAAAAGTCTCTTGAGTTACAAATATCATCTTTCCATGTAGGAATGTAAATAGTTCAATAAATTCCTTATGATATCTCTTTCCTGTTTCCTTTTTCATGCTTCTCTTGATTCTTGTATTTGAAAGTCAAATTTTCTGTTCAGCTCTGGTCTTTTCATCAAGAATGCATTTTGAAAGTCCTCTATTTCACTGAATATCCATATTTTCCCCTGAAGTATTATACTCAGTTTTGCTGGGTAGGTGATTCTGGGTTTTAATCCTAGCTCCTTTGACCTCCAGAATATCATATTCCAAGCTCTTTGATCCCTTAATGTACAGGCTGCTAGATCTTGTGTTATCCTGATTGTGTTTCCACAGTACTCAAATTATTTCTTCCTGACTGCTTGTAATATTTTTTTCTTGACTTGGGAACTCTGGGATTTGGCTGTAATATTCCTAGGATTTTTCTTTTTGGGATCTTTTTCAAGAGATGATTGTTGAATTCTTTCAATTTGTATTTTATACCCTGGTTCTAGAATATCAGAGCAATTTTCCTTGATAATTTCTTGAAAGATGATGGCCAGGTTCTTTTTTTGATCATAGCTTTCAGGTAGTCCAATAATTTTAAAATTTTCTCTCCTGATCTATTTTCTAGGTCAGTGGTTTTTCCAATGAGATATTTCACATTGCCTTCTATTTTTTTATTCTTTTGGATCTGTTTTATAATATCTTGATTTCTCACAAAGTCCTTAGCTTCTATTTGCTCCAATCTAATTTTGAAGGAATTATTTTCATCAGTGGGTTTTTGAAATTCCTTTTCCATCTGGCAAATTTGGCTTTTTAAGGCATTCTTTTCCTCATTGACTTTTTGGACGTCTTTTGCCATTTGTTATTCTATTTTGGGTCTCCTTTAGCCAGCTGTTGACTTGTTTTTCATGATTTTTTTGCAACACTATCATTTCTCTTCCTAATTTTTCCTCTACTTGATTTTCAAAATCCTTCTTGAACTCCTCCATGGCCTGCAATCAGTTCATAGTTTTCTTGGAGGCTTTTGATACAGGAGTTTTGACTTTGTTGTCTTCTTCTATTTTGATCCTCTTTGTCACAAAAAAAGATTCTGTAGTCTGATTTTTCTTACTCTGCTCATCTTTTTTTTTTTTGAGAGGGCAATTGGGGTTAAGTGACTTGCCCAAGGTCACATGGCTAGTTTTTTTTTTTTTTTTTTTAGCAATTGGGGTTAAGTAACTTGCTCAAGGTTACACGGCTAGTCATTATTTGTGTGTGGGTGCTCATTTTCTGAGGCTGGATTCGATCTCGGGTCATCCCAACTCCGAGGCCGGTGCTCTCACTGCTCCACCTAGCCGCTCCTCACATGCCTAGTTTTTGTGTTAGGTGTCTGAGGCCAGATTTGAACCCAGGTCCTCCTGACTCCAGGGCCACTGCACTATTTACTGTGCCACCTAGCTGCCCCACTCTGTTTGCTCATCTTGTCATCCAAATACTTGACTTTTGAGCTCTTTGCCACAGTAGAACTCTGCTTCCAGAGTGGAGAGTGCTGTGTCCAATATTTTTGTGCCGCTTTTGTTAGAGCTTCTTCTAGGCACCTGCCTCAGAACTATGAGGAGGACTGCCTTTCCACAGCCTCAAAAAGCTCTGCCACACCAGCACTCCTCACCCCAGGACTACCACCCAAGACTCTGACCCATATCCAAGCAGGGCAAAGCAAGAGAATCCTGCCTCAGCGGCCCCAGAGAGATTCCTTCAATTGCTCTCTCATCAGTCACTTGGTCCCCCTACCACCTGTGGGCCTGGTGCTCTGAAAGGAGCCACTGCAGCAGCACCTGCAGTGGGGGAAGGGGCCAGACCACTCTCTTCTCTCACCCAGTTCTAACAAGAGTTTCCCCACTAACCTTTTACTTTCTCTTTGGTGTTTTTGGGTTGAGAAACCTGGAAACCACCACAGCTGCTAGGGATTCAGTTCCCTGAGGTCTTCTCTGGCCAGCCTGTGCTTCTGGTCTGTGCTGGCCCATGTAAGGTTCTGCTCCCAGCCCAGTGGGATAGACCCTTCCAGGATGTCCTTAGCTGGAGATATATTTAATTCTGTCATTTTCTGGGTTTTGTAACTCTAAAATTTATTTAGTGACATTCTTTACAGGTATTTGAAGTAATTGGGAATGAGCTCAAGTAAGTTCCCACTTTTACTCAGCCATCTTGGCTCCGCCCCCTGTACTTATTTTAACAAAAGTGAAATTTTGAAATTGCTATCAGTGCTTTTTTGAAATAACAGTGATGAAGAATTACTCTGCTGTTTATCAAGAACTGGAAGGGATCTCAGAGATCATGTAGTTTAGTTATCTCATTTTACAGATGATAAAATTGAGACCCAGAGAAGTAAAGTGACTTTCCCTAAATCACACCAATATTAAGTAATGTAAACAGGATTGAAATTGGAGTCTTCTGACTCCAGATCTCTCTCTCTCTTTCCATTATACTATATAATCTCTGTTGATACTATATTCAGAGTGGTAAGTCTGTAGAGAGGAACGTTTCTTTAATGAAGACAGTTGTCTGGATAAACAAAGGTAGCTCAACATGATTTCATCCTTCTTTGATATCCTTTACCACTTAATGTCTTACTCAAAAGGCAGTTATTTAGCACTGAATTTTGTAGTTACTCATATACTTAAGTAAATATGTCTCTGAAGATAAAAATGGGGAAGGAGATACTGTTTCAAGAAATGGTTTTTTTGGTATTATTGTAAGTATATGACTTAAAACAGGGATGTCAAATTTCCAGTGAACCACAAAACTTCCAAGTGCAGCCTGAACCAGATTAAAATGTAATTGGAATATGTTTAACAAAATTAATAAGAATACTGTACAATATAGATAATGTTAATTTGTTGTGTTCTAAGCCAAAATGCTATTTCAAATATGTTCCTAGTTTTAGTTTGACACCATTGATTTAATAAATGATTTTTTTGTTATACTGTTACATGACTTTTACCCTGTAAAATATATACATAAATCCTAATAACTTTATAACAGTTTTGGACGTTATAATTTTTTCAAACCAATCCAATTGTACCTATTACATTTACTTTTTGGAAAATTAAGTATGATTTTCTTTACCCAGACTTTTGGTTCTCTTTTTATTCTGATTTTCTTTTCTCCTCATCCCCATATATTTGTGTTGAAATGTGTACAGTGAACTAAGAATTTAAAAGTAGATTTAAATTCTGTAAATTTTCTGTGTTTTTATCTCAGAACTTAAGAAAGTTTAGAACCACAATTTTTGTGTTCAAGTAGTTGTATGTACAGATTCATTGATTTCATATTTATTTTAAAACAAACTGGCAAGTAGGACAAAGATCTTGGGAATGTAATTATTCATTGGAATTTTAATAAAGAGGCTTTTGAGGGCCAAGAACATTAATTAGAATTGTTTATTGGCAGATCTGCATCTTATGCTAAAGAAATGTAGAAATGATTAGAACAAGTAGATAAAATGAACTATTAATATCAATTGTTAAGTTATCAAGAATTGATAATTGATAAAAACATTATGAAATAACATTTTTCCTTTAGTAATAAGTAACAGCTAAGAAGGGTAGACCATAGGATGGTATAGAGCCAGAGATGAATGAGACCTCATAGGCCTTCTAGTCCTGTCTCCTAATTTTACAGATGAGAAAACTAGACTCAGAAAGGTTAAATGACTTTACCAAGGTCATATAAGTAGTAAGCATTAGAGGCAGGAGTTTAGCCCAGATCTTCTGATTTCAGAGCCAATGTTTTTTTCTACTGTATCACAGAGACTTTCTAGAATGCTTTAAATAGCAAAGTAAAGAAATTTGATTTTATTTAGTAGGGAATGGGAAGCCATTAAAAGGCATAATTTCATTAGTTGATTGATGAATTAATGAATCTATCTTTTTTAAAGCAGGGAAAGGATTTGATCCCATGATTAGAACTGTAGGTTAAGAAAATTGACCTGACCATTCAATGGATGGTAGAACTACTGAATATGGGGAGCTGTTTCGTAGAAGCTGCTGCAGTAGCCAGTCTGTCAGAGGCAAAGGAAGCCTGAACTAGGGTAATGGTTGTGGGAATAGAAAGGGAGAGATTTATGAAGGAGGTGTCAAAGGTAGACTCAACAAGACTCAGTGACTAGATAGGACGTGAGTGATCAAGGGACAAAAATGACTCTTGGAGGGTGGTGATACTATGAACAGGAATAAGGAAGTCCAGAGGAAAAGCTGATTATAGAACAAGATTACATATTAAGTTTTGTATACTAATTTTGAAGTAATCAGTGGGAAAGCATGGGACAGATTTCAGTAAGCAGTTGGAAATACAGGATTAGAGCAGTGGTTATGAATCTGGACTGTAGACCCCTTGGGGTTAGCAAAGTCATTGTAAGGGGTCCACAAATTCACATTCAAGACATGTTAATAAAGTACCCCTTGAAGGCAAGGACTATTTCATTTTTGTTTTTCTGTACTTAGCTCCCTGCCTTGGAATACCAGGTGAATTTAAGTGCTTAGTATGTGCAAAGCACGAGGTATAGACATTAAAGAAACAAAATTAAAACATTTTTTGCTCTCATAATGTATATTTCATTGGAGGTATACAGCATGCACAAAGATAGAGAAATACAAGGTAATTTGAGAAGGGAGACTACTAATAATTGAGAACAAAGACAGCTTAAATCAAGGAGGCTTGATCTAAGTCTTGATTGAAGATAAGAATTAGGTTATTTATATCTGTACATATGAGAAGAGATATGTGATATAGACATGGAATGTGGATGGTGCCTTATATGAATGCACAGAGGCAGGAGATATAACGTTGTTTGTGGAGTAGCTATATTTGATTAGAATCTAGCTAAATGTACTAATGTATACTGAATAAGTAATAGTTCTCTATGTATTATCTTAAAATATATGTATCATACAAATATGATGAATAAAATAAAAATTCATTAAAATATTACAGAATTTATAGTATCTTCTTGTCCTATATATTCTCCATTGGTGGATAATAACAATAAAACTACTTTCTTATTATGTAGGGGGTCTTCATACATGAAAAATTTGGGGCTGCTACATTAGAGACAAGAGATCAGGACAACAAAGACTAGAGAGTCATTCACACAGAGGATAACTGAAGCCAGGTGAATAGATGAAATTGCTAAGGGAGAATAATATGGGCAGAATAAAAGAAGGCTAAAGCAGAAATTTGGGGAATGTTTCTCTTTTGTGGTTGCAGGAAGAAGACACAGACAGTACAGACAAAGCAAGTAGTCAGAGAGATATGAGGAAAATAAGTATAGTACAGGGTAACAGACCGAAGGGAGAAGTCAAGGGTTATGATTGATAAAAGGCAATTAGGAAATTGTTGGTGAACTTTGGGAGAATGGTTTTAGTACAGTGGGATTGGTGAAAGTCAGAATGGAAACAGCAAAAATATGAGTAGATCATTAGGCATCTGATATATGCATCTAGTATAGAATTAGAGAAGTCTGGCAGTGAAAGATATGATAGAAGGGTATATACTTCAACAGGAAATTACATTGTGGTAATTACATTATTTTTTTCCAGGAAGACAAGCTTAGTTTTCTTTTCAGTTTTTGTTTTTTTGTAGCATTGAGTCTCTCCTAGTTTGGTTGTTGGCAGATCCTAGAGATGAAGCAAATGGTTTAATGAATGCTCTACTTGAAATGTTGGTTATGGCAGTGGGACTGGAGATGAGCAGAGGAAGTTGTGCCACATTAGCCATTTAATTCCCAGAATTGTGGTAAAAGTGGGTGACAGAGTTAAATCAGAGGTTGAAGTCTTCTCTCAGTACAGTGGTCTGTAACTGAGCCAGAGTCTGCTAATAACATCATTCAATACCGGTCTATTGGATTTTGCTTATTGTGGTTTGTTGAAGTTTACTACATAAGTCTCTAACATGAAGTTACTGGAGAAAGTTGAGACAAGCAGGTCCAAAGCCATCTACCTGCCAACAAGGGCCTACCATTTGACTTTGTTGACTATGAAATGTCATCAAGAGCTGTAAGTGGGAATAATGCCCTCTGTTCAGTGATAGAGGTTATGGTTCAGATTTACTTGTGCCTTATTCCTCTTCTCCAGTCCCCTCTGTTCTGTTCTATTCAATGTAATCTTTAAGGTTTAAATAAATCCAGGCTTTGGTTTGAAATATTTCCGTATGAAAAAATTTACTGAACATTCTTCTGTGATATGAAGTTAAAAATGTGAAAATTTCAATAAGATAAATGCAGTTAGAATGTTGATAAGATACATATGTAGATAGATATACTGCTTTTTCTATTGTATGATAAAACGACAAATAGTAGAAATTCTAACTGATGGAAATGTAACTGAGCAAAATAAGTGGGTATTCTAAAAAACAGCAGAGGTTAGTGAGGTATAGGAGCTATTTATGTATCTAGTGCTTAGCATATTGCCTTGCTTTTTAGATTCTTGTTGATAGAAATATATTGAGGATTTGAATTAGAAACTGAATCCTCTAAAACTAGAATCTCCAGATATACTTACTCCTTGCAAGCTGGAGCATTGTCATATTGCTGTCACATTTTGATAGATTATCAGAATGTGTATTATCATGGGAGATGGGTAGCAGTAACAACGAAGGCTTCTTTCCATTCTCTCATCTTATGTTAGCAGACTTTTATTTGATGATGAAGATCAGGGGATGGAGGGACAACTTACATACTGTGTATGCTAGAATATTGTGAATACTTAAGAAATTAAAACTTCACCTTGAATTACTTTTTACTGCACTTTCATGAGAAATGTGTATTTACCATCAGTTTGCCACCATTCTACAAAATGAATAAATAAATGTGAACATTTGAATCTTTAAACTAATGCTGTAATATCTTAACGTATTTTCTGCCTATTTGCCTCAGTTGCCTCATCTGTAAAATGAGTTGAAGAAGGAAATGGCAAAACCAGTCTGGTATCTCTGTCAAGAAAATCCTAAAAGGGGTCATGAAGAGTGGGACACAAGTGCTTTAAGATTTACACAATGCTTTACAAGTATCTTATTTTATTCTCACAATATACTAGGTTCATAGGGGCTGTTATTATCCTCATTAAACAGATGAAGGAACTCATGTTAAGTGACTCGCCCAGAGTCACACAGCTAGGAAATATCTAAGGCTGGATTTGAATTCAGGTCTTTCTGAGTCCAGACCCTGTGCTCTATCTTCTGTGCCATCTAACTGCCTCTTAATTTTTTTATCTCCTATTTATAGGAATGCATGTATCACAGTCAAAGAGCTCCTCTCAGCTAGTGTCTGAACACAGAGTGTTAGTTAATTCAGATTCATATTGTTTTTTAAAATATTGGTTCTGGCAACTGTTACAAATATTCTTATGCTGCTTAGATTAAACTTTTAGCTCAATAATAACTATGCTAGTTGAGATATTTGCCTGACTATATTAGAAGTGCCCACATGAAACATATCCAATTCAGACTCAGAAATAGATTAGAGGTAGAAGGGACCTTGAAGATTATATGGCCTAACCAATTACCTTATATAGGAATCCTCTATATGACTCAATGTTCCAATGAATCTGATCTTAACCATTTGGGAATTCCTTCTAATGATGCTGATTGGATCCCTAACCATACCATATGATCCAAATACGTGTCTTCCCAAAAGTTTATCATAGTGAGTCCAGCTAAAATGCTGGAGGCCTTCCTCAATTTCCTTTGATATTACTAGTTGGACACTCTGGTTTTCCACTTGTCATGCTTTGCTTTTGACGTGTCCATTCTGTCTTTACCATAGTCAGTTCTTTGATGACTTTTTTTACTCCTGTTTACCCCTGCAGTCTGCTCACACCTACCATGTGCCTTTCCATTGTCTGCTGTGTGATGTTCATATAGTTATAATTGTCTAGCATTTATTCTTAAGATTTTACAGATGAATTGATAACTAAGCCAGAGTTACCTTTGGCAGTCATCTCTATTTAGCAAGTAGATTGAATGTTTGCTGACTAAGGTGAAGGCTCTTCTATTATCCCTATAGCAAAAAAAAAAAAAATTACATATTTGCATTCATTTAATTTCTGGATGAAATTATTATAGTTGGTTTCAATGTAATTTTTATTGTCCATTTCCTATTTTTTGTTTTTAATAGCTTGTTTAATTCAGAGTTAAATCTTCTTAATTATGTACCATATATTTTTCTCATTTTCTTGTTTTTTAATAAATTCTTATCTTAACTGTGAATGACTTAGCTATTCTCAGGAATATAATGATCCAAGAGAGTCCCAAAGGCCTAATGATAAAGCATATTACCTGCCTCCAGAAAAAGAATTGATCCTGATTGAATATAGATTGAAGCATGTTGCTTTTTGCTTGCTTTCATTTTTTCTTTTATTTGAGTCTTCTTGTACAAAATGACTAATATGCAAATATTTTACATAATTGTTACATGTATGGCCTGTATCTGCTTACTGTCTCAGGGAAGGAGAAGGAGAGGGAGGGAAAGATAGAATTTTGAACGCAAAACTTTAAATAAAAATGTCAAAAAATAAAAAAAATTCTGATCTTAGCTCTTACTAAATGATTGCATAGATAACTGACTTAGGGATAACTCTCACATCTATCAGTTATTTCCTGTCTATCAAAATGTAGTCATTTTCACACTTTGTTATGTTCTTTGTTTCTGACCATGTCTAATACCTTCCAATTCTTTTGAAGAACGTGTTTGTGGCCTAGAGGCATTATGTTTGTATATATGTCTTTTGCCTCATTAAATTCTTTCAAGTGAACCATACATTTCTCCCCATCCTCATATTTTCCCACCATTTCATTGAAATAATCAAGTATAAGAGGGTATGTTTATTTGTTTGGAGGACCTTTCTAAGTTCTGCATAGAATTTTTCTACTGCTTTGCTTTAGGAAATGATATTATTCATAAGTTGTAGTTATTTTCATGGTGGGGTTTTTTCAGATACTGTTAATGTTTCAATGCATTATGAACATATGTCTCATGAAATAATATTTCTTTTAGGTTTGGGGCATATGATAAAACCCACTTTTCTAACTCCTCTCTTTGCTTTATCAGAGTAGTGTTAGCCATTCTTCCATCTAGCTTCAACTTCCTTATTTCTTTTGGTTTTTGTTTGTAGCAAAAATGAATGTCAGTACTGATGTAGCTTTTCCAGAAATAAGTCCACTTGGTTACTAGACAAAACTCTTACATTTAGAGATCCAGTCAAGTTAAAGTTTGTTGACAATCTAAAAACTGTGATTCTTGGTTTCCTCTACTTCCTTTATTACCACTCTGCCTCTGTCACTGCAGAAGTAGAAGGGACCTCAGGACTGAGAGTCATTTTTCATTTTCCCTGTTTCATGGTCAAAAAGTTTGATCACCAGATTGTCTCCCGACTGGCTGTGATTAGCTAGATTGGTCATTTGAAAGTACATTTTGTTTATTTCCTAGACCATACTCAAAACCTTTTCGTGACAGAACTTGCCATAGCTTGTGCTCCATTGGCATAACTTTTAAGAACCTAGAGTCATCTTTAGACTATGATAAGGTATTGGAGTAGGACTTCTGTGAATGTTGTCCCTGACAATTGACTTTATTTGACTAACATGTTGTGTTCTTAGACAATTCTGATTATTAGAAAAGTATTCCTTGTATTGAACCGAAATCCATTGTCTTCTACCTTAGAATCGATCCTAGAATCTTAGAATTAGAAAAGACCTTAGAGATCATCTACCATAGTCCAGCCATACTTAAATAGCTTCTAGAACATCTCTAATTGGTCATCATGGAGCCTCTACTTTGACATTTCACCACCACACAGAACAGCCTGCTCCATTTTTGGACAACTTTAATTGTTAAAAGTTTCTTCCTCATATTAAGCTAACACCTGCATCCTTTTGTTCTTGTATCTATTGGTTTTAATGTTACCCTCTGTTACCACAACACAATAACTCTTTCATATTATAGTACTTCAGGTATTTGAAGACAGTTTGTCATATAATCACTAAGCCATCTTGATATTTCCATGTTTATTTTCAATTTCCTCATTTAGTCTTCATTTGACAATGTTTCTTTATTTGCTTGTTCTCATGTAAATATTTTCCAGCTTGCCAATATCCTTACTAAAATATGAAACCCAGAAACTAACCTTTGGGATCAATTAAATGTAAAAGTTCCTCTATTAGTTAATTTATACTGACTAAAAATTCTCTTCCTTATTGTCAACCTATTTGCAGACGGAGTAGTTCCCTATTCCTTGCTATCCAGTGTCTTAGATAAAAGTTATATACTTGACTATCTCTGGAACCCTCATTTTTATTCAGGTCAGTTTTATTTCTTCCCATTATTTTCACCCTATTTTTTTCCATTTCATTGTGCTCTTCAGGACCCCCATTCTATATTAATAAATTCATGTCTGGTCTTGAACTTTTTCACTATTCCTTTCACTTTAATTGAAACCTGGCTTTGTTCCAAGGATTCTACATTTCCTTGCATCTCTCTCCATTGGATTTAACACAGAAATGGAAGAAAGAGTTGGTACATATTGCTACCAGACCATTTCTCTACTGCCATCCCTCAATATACATCTCCTTCATCCTAATGTCTGTACATTTTTGTTTATACTATCTTCTCTCTCTTCTATTGCTTTCATCTAACAACTTCCAGATAACCAGACAAGCTTCTTGACTTTTCTTATGACCTATTTACCCTATTTCCTGTTATCCTCTGAGTCTTCACTATCCATGTTTATGTCTCCTCTAACTTATTCAACTCCAATGATGTCTTTTCTCTCCCACTTCAAGTATATACTAGGATGTATTCACACCTTGTATCTGACATTTGAGAACTCTGTCACATCCAGGATTCTAAATTTAAGAATTTCAATGTCTTATAATTCTTTTATCTTTCACTTTTCCCATTGGTACTTTCATTCACAATAAACCTCCTGTTTAACTTTATCATTACTGTCCCTTCTGCCCCTCCCTGTTCTCCAAGTTCACGTCCTTTGCATAGCTTTTTGGCTTCTAGATCCAGTTGTGACTCTATAATTTGCTATTTTTAACCTCTGACCTGCCATTGCCAATCTACTAATCTATAACCCTTGGTAATTTCTGTCCTATAATTCCATAAAACTTCTAATCTATACTTATTTTCTTCCTATTTTATTTACCATGTTGACTGTTCTAGACAGTTTCCCCCTTTCTCAAGTCCTGATAGCTACTGCCAGATACACTGTACTTATTGCAAATAACATACCCTCATTTCAAAGAGAAAAATTTAGGCATTTGATAAGGAGCTTCCTCAATCTCGTCATTCCTAAAATGAATTCCTTAAAACTTCCCAACATCATCACAGATTTTCTCATCTCCTGTTTAAGAAATGATAATCCCTCTATTTTACCTTCTTTAAGATTTTTCTGTTATCATTTTGTCCTCTTAAGCTTCCTCATTTTCTCCCTAATCATTGTCTCCTTCCCATCTCTTCACTCCTAAGAATAGTACTTTGCACCTTTCATATGCTTGTCATGTCTATTTTGCATTTCAGTTATTTGTGAATTTTGTTACATTCTTTTGCTAGACTGTGACTTGCATGAGGATAGAAATTATGTCTTAACTAAGCTTTGTACCTTCTCTAGTACCTATCATAACAGTCTTATTAAGCTGTGCTTGATAAGTAGTTTTTAAAATTGAACTTTAAAAAATCCTCTAGACTGATCAAAGCAGAGCAGAGGACAGTGTGGCTATCATGTCCTTCCTTTGGACACTATGCTGTTAATGCAGCCCAAAATTTATTTGCTTTGTTGGGTGTCATGTTAATATGGACTCATAATGAAATTGTAGTCTACTAAAACCTCTGATTCTTTATCTTTTTATGAAGATTTATAAACACTTTATTCCAAGGAGTATTTCCAGGTACATAAAAGTTGCAAGTTAATGAGGTTAAAAAGACTCAGCTGGTATATGTTCCTGTGTATTCACCATAAACTAGTGCAAAAACTATTTCTGAAACAAAAAAACATCCAGAGCAGGGGGAACAATTAACAGAGGAAGAAACATTTGACAGCTACTAAGACCAACAGCCACTCATACTGAGCCAGCTCTTGGCCACAGAATTCGTTGGTTGAAGGATTCAGATGCTCTTTGGAGAGCATTGCCAGATATCAGAACAGGGTACAGGGAGTAGGGTGGTAATAGAGGGTGGTCAAATTAAATGTTAGACAGGAATGTTGGATTTACAATGAGGCACTTAAGGCTGAAAAGCTTAGAGATTAATATTCTTCCTTGATCACTATGGTTTATAACCAGTGCCTTACTTGTAGAGATCTCAAAATAGCCTTTCCTCAGGTTGTTCTCCTCTTGGGCCCTCCCCATGACAGTTGCAGAGAATGCTTAAAGACACTCTCATAATATTTTTCTTCACTTTCCATACTTTTGTGCTGTGTAGCTGCAACATCTCTTGATTTTGCAATGAAATGAATTCTGGAAGCTTTCTCTTCTTGTGGCACTGAGCTTGTTTTAGGCTTAATTCTTTTCTAGCAAACCATTCTTCACCTTCATTCTCTCTCACCTTGGCATGAATTAGCTCATTAGCTTACACTGTCTAGTCTGGGATTTGCTAGCAGAAGACTTCCATTTTTAGTCACCTACAAGCTTTTACTGTACCGCCATTTAATTTAGGATATTTGCTCCTCAGTGGAAGTTCAATTAGGTATAAGTTTTGACTTTTGCAGTTGGGCA
The DNA here is from genome assembly GCA_011680675.1 of Gymnobelideus leadbeateri. Taxonomy (NCBI): domain Eukaryota; kingdom Metazoa; phylum Chordata; class Mammalia; order Diprotodontia; family Petauridae; genus Gymnobelideus; species Gymnobelideus leadbeateri. The sequence continues at coordinate 37,044 of WOXC01004723.1, forward strand.
GTTGATGCCACTCTTTACATCTCTAGGGCACCAGAATAGTCCTGTTCTGAGATTAGACATCACTAATGAAGGGGAAATTAACACTATGATTCTCCTCTGGGCAACTTTACCTCTTGAATTTTTCCAACCACAGAGCCACAGTTGAAGTGAATTGACTTGGCCAGCACAGTGGCATTGAGTGCCAGAAGCAGGAGTACTGTGACTGAGGTTGTCATTGATGGCAGCGTGGTCTCCAAAGAGTTTAGAGTTGATGCTTTTTCAAATGACCTACTGTCTAGCCAGGTTTTGCTCATCTTCTACTTGTATTATTGGTTTTTCTGAACCTAAATACAGAATTTTATATTCATCCCTTTTAGATTTCTTTTTGATCGTAGGTAATAGCATACTAATTGCATTGATACTTTAGAGCACCATGAAGCTTCTACAATAAAGGAGTCAAACATGGAGCCCATGGAGCCTGAAACACTCCTGAGTGTAACCAAACTAGATTAAAATGTAACTTGAAAATATTTGACAAAATAAAATACAATAAAACACACATAGCACCAAGTTGATATCTGAGCTACAGGAATCCTTATGTATAGATTAGTGGCCTTTCTATTTGAGATTTTTTATATTTAAAGTATTTTAAAGTTTTATATAAATATATATATATGTACATATATATATATATATATATATATATATATATATATTTCAAGTCATAGCTAGTGCTTTTATTTTTCCCAATAGATATATTTTTCTAATTACATGTAAAGACAATTTTTAACATTCATTTTTTCATATAAAATTATGAGTTCCAAATTTTCTCCCTTTTCCCCCCTTCCTAATATAGTAAGGAATTTCATATATATATATATATATATATATATGTATATATATATATATATATATATATGCAATCATGTAAAACATCATGTTAATGAAAGAAGAAACAGAACAAAAGAAAAAAAATAGAGTGAAAATAGTATGTTTCTCAGACTCTATTAGTTCTTTTTCTGGATATGGATAGCATTTTTCACCATAAGTCTTTTATTTTAGTTTGACACTACTGTTCGTCAATAAAATTCACAGGAATGCAAAAAAGAAAAAGAAAGGTTTAAACAGTCACATCAAAAAGTTAAAAAAAAAGACTGAGTAGATGGGCAAACCATTGAATTAATCCATCAAAACATCTGTCTTGGTCAAATACTGGACAGTAAGATGGGTTGGATATGAAGTAGATTGAGAAAGTTAGATAAGATTGAATTTAGGAAATAGCACCTTAAGTGATCACAGAATTGCAAAATTTTAGAATTGGGAGAAATTTCAGAGGGCATCTAGTCCTATCCAAACCAAGCATCCATTCTATAATGTGGCACAGTAGATAGAAGGCTAGATTTGAAGTTAGGAAGATCTGAGTTGAAATCTTGCCCAAGGTTGTAGCACCGGCACAATTTTCACAGTGCTGACAGCCACTGTAAATATGCTGGCATAGTGATCAATCACGAAATATAACAGACTCTCCATATAGAAGACAGGAGCAAAGCATTTATGCAGACACCAGAAAATCAAATCCCAATATCAGGAAACCAAATCCATCATAACTGCATAGAAGTTAATAAGCCATAATAGCACAGAGAGCCACAGCATCCTTTAGCGTTTCCACAAACCAACATTTACTCACAAACCTATCTCCCTTGGATGCATCCTCTCCTCCCTCTAGTCTAGCTGCTCTGACTTCTATCTTCCTGTGGTCTCTGCTCCACCCTTCAGCAAACTCCTCCCACCACAGGCTCCATGTGATTACAATCAGCCTATTAGGGGGCAGGGTATATCTTCAAAGCAGAGAAGGTCTTCAAATTCCCTTAGGCTTATTAAGGGTCAGGGAAGATCTTCAAATTCCCATTACTATTACACAGGTATACTAATTATGTGGCCTTGTGATGCTTGATCCCTCTTAACTTTAGTTTTCTCATTTGTAGAATGCAGGACTCTCTGACCCCTGTGGTCCCTTCTAGCTCTAAAGCTGTGCTTTTATATACCAACAAGATCTTTGGTGAGATGGAACCCATCAGCAACTGAGGCAATGTATTCCACTTTTGTATAAGTCTAATTGGTAGGACGTTTTTCTTTACATCAAACATAATTTTGCCTCTTCACAGCTTCCCCTACTTGTTCCTTTTTGCTCTTGCAGTGGGAAGTGGGCTTGGTCAAGCAGAGGAGGCTAATATTACTTTTCCACCTGATAACCCTTTAGATACTTAAACACTAGTTTCATGGCCCCACAAACTCTTTCCCAGCCTAAATATTCTTTATTCCTTCTATCAAGGTTCAGAGTAATATTCTTGATGTCCTTCACCATTCCAGTTGTCCTGTTATGGAAACTCTCTGCCTTACCCAATGTCCCTCTTAAAATCTGACCAGAACTGAACATTGGAGTACTGGTCTCTATGACTCTCTTAAAGCAACCAAAGGTCATATTAGTTTTTTGACTGCCATCCCACTGTTAGATTCATGTTTAACTTTCAGTCCACTAAAATTCCCCGATTTTTTCTGATGAACTGCTACCCTCTCATACCTCCTTCATCTGATACTTGTGAAGTTGATTTTTGAACCCAAGTGTAAAACTAATCTTTTAAGATTTGGCTTAATGTTTTAGTTTATCAAAAATATTTTGGATCCTTACTATGTCATCCAACTTGACAGCTTTTTGTCATTTGAAAATTTGATAAGCATGCCTTTACCTCTAAGTCATTGATAAATTGTTTCATTTTTTTATTCTAAAAATTTACAAATACATCATTTTCCCTCCCCCAAATGAAAGAAACTGAGAACATTTCCATATACAAGTTGAATAAAAAAGGAGGATTATATATGGAGCTATAAATCTCCATTAAATGCAACTTGCTTAAAAATGTTCCATAATTCAACACATTACTTTTAAAGTTGTCCTACTTTTCCTTTGCACTTCCTTCTTTTTTCTACTGTACATTTTAAAAGATGAGTCAGTGACCCTTTTTTTTGCTTCTTTTAAACAACACTGTCACTAGAAATTCGCCTAAAACCAGTCCAAGATTATGGTTAAGTTATTGCATTCAGAGTTCTTGAGTCTTTCTGAATTGGTTTTCTCTACAGTGTTGTTATTATAGAAACTATTCTCCTAGTTTTGTTCATTTTCTTCCATATTAATTCATACCAATCTCCACAAGCTTCTCTGAAATTCCCTTTCATTATTTCTTATGGAGTGCTAATATTCCATTATATTTATATACTATAATTTGTTCCACCATTCTCCAGTTGATAAATATCCCTTTTGTTTTCAGTTCTTTGCTACAACAATAAAAAACTCCTGTAAATAATTTTGTATGTAATTGATCATTTTCCTCTTTCTTTGATCTCTTTGGGATATAGTAGTGATGTTGCTGGATCAAAGGATATGTATGCAGAGTCTATGACTGGACCAAATTCACAGCTCCACTATTGTGCTTGTCTTCCTATAGTCCCTCCAATGATTGTCATTTTCCATTTTTTTCCATCTTTGCCAATTCAATAGATGTGAAGTAGAACTTTAGAAGTGTTTTGATGTGCATTTTTCTAATTAATGGTCATTTGGAACATTTTTTATATTGTTATTGATTGCTTAGATTTTTTCCTTTAAGAACTGCTTCTTCATTTCCTTGGGCCATTATTTAGCTATTAAGGTATGAGGTGGTGGTTATTCTACAGTGGGGATTCAAGGATAGGCACTTGAAGTCCCAAGGGGTCTTAGGAATGGGGAAAAGAAGGATTCATGAACTAAACTGACTATATTTTAGGTAAGTCAGTGGGAGGAGAGGATGTTGGTCAGGTAATAGAGATTGAGGAAAGAACATTTAATTCATTGACTAAATAAATATTTATTGAGAGTATTACATGCTAGCTGGCATTATGTAATATGGTAATATGCTAAGATGAATAAGATACATTAGTCTCTTATACCCAAGAACTTCCCTACTGGTAAAGTATACAGGTTATGTGACTGTCATTTAAGCTGCTCACAACCTTTCCTGCAGTTTGAGGATATATGTTTCAGATTTTGAAGTTGCTGAGAATTGAATTCCTTTGAATTATTTTAATTAAGCATTTATTTAGCTGTTACTCTAATACAAGCAATATTTTACATTCATATGATACTTTTCAAAATATTAATGCATGCATTTACCCATTTGATTCCCACAGTCCTATGAGTTTGGTAGGATATATATTATATTCATTCATTCAACAAGTATTTTTCCATTCTTAATTTATAAAATAGGTGAATTGAACATTTTATATTTCTTCCTGATATTTTTCCCAAATTAGTTATTACTCTTGATGATGATTATTTTTCCTTTGAGTCAATGGCATTATCAATCAACCAATAAATGGTTGCCAATATATACTCAAAAGGTAGCCAATCAGAGGGAGAAACAACAGTTCTGGGAAATTCACAAACTATGTAATTAGGCCTTTTGATATTTGAAAGTTGGCCCTTCTTCTTTTAGTGGAATGATGTGCCTCTGTCTGGGATCCTAAGTGAAGTGAGCCTACAATTTAGGAAAAAGTCTTACCATAGGAGAGACAGTAGTTTGGTTATAAAATTGGAGTGAATACACTTAATAATGTGTTTGTATACCTTTTGTTCTTGTGTGATGCAACCAGTATTTAAGTCACTAAGTGCCAGCATTGTGTTAGCGCAGTACAGAACACATGGTTCTTGGCACAAGGGTTTACAATCTAAAATGAAGTTAGATATCGCCAAGGATCTTTGATCTCTCCTTCAGAATTAGTTATCAAGATTTCATTTCAGAAATAGATACCTTTGTTTAAAGAGTCAAGGTTTAAAAAACAAATTAAAATACAATGAAATATGCAGCTACAACATAGTCCCTGTTTGAATGTGGGTGATTATATGGTTTGGCAAGTCTTTTATTAAGTGCTTGCTATCTGCTAGGCACTGGTCTAAACTCTGGAGATAGAGCTCTTATCTATGGCAATGCTCTTTTCTTCCCAGTCCCCTTACTTCTGCTGTAGGCAACCTGTATCAAGGGGGCATTTAATATCGCAAAAATCTGAGCATCTGCTCAGATATGCAAGATACTGTGGGGAAAGCAAAGATGACTGGTTCCTGACTTCAAGGAGACTGAAATGTAGTAAGGAAAAACAAACACAGAAATAACTACAACATAAGGCAGATTCAGAGAAGTCCTATAAAAAAGGTATGAAAAAAAGTGCTGGAAGGTTTCAGGGTGGGGGGAGAGAGGGAGAAGGAGAGGGAGACAGAGAGGGAGGGAAGGAGGGAGGAAAAGAGGGGGAGAGGGAAAGGGAGACGGTGAGGGAGAGGGAGAGAGAGAGGAGAGGGAGGGAGGGAAGGAGAGGGAGAAAGAGATAGAGAGGGAGAGGGAGAGGGAATGAGGGAAGGAGGGGAGAGGGAGAGGGAGAGAGCTCATACTCATTTGAGGAAGTCAGCAAAGACTTTGTTAAGATGTGATGTTAAGAGCTGGGCCTTGAAAGAGAACTAGTAAAATCTTTTATAGTGCTTTAAGGCTTACAGAACACTTACATACATAGTTTCCTTTGTACTCATGATAACCCTCTGAGGTGGACAGAACAATCACACCCATTTTACACATGAAACAATTAAAGCTCAGAGGTGGTGATGGCACACACATAGTTGAGTAAATTGCAAAACCAGAACTAGAACCTCAGTATTCTGATCAGAAGGTGCCTACGGCTGTGGTTTCAGCTAAGTAGTGCAGTGAGTAGAGGGCTGGGACTGCCAACCTATGACCTGGGGAAGTCATTTAACCTGTCTTTGCCTCAATTTCCTCAGTTGTAAAATGGGGATAATAATATCATCTACCTCTCAGGGTTGTTGTAAGATTAAATGAGATAATTTTTATAAAGTGCAAAGCACAGCAGCTGGCATGTAGTAGGTGCTTAATGCTTGTTTCTTTTCTTCCTTTTCCTGGTACACTTTCTACCTGACCACACTGCCTCTCAGTATCAGATTTCACCAGATAGAGATGGGAGGAAAGATATTGTATGATGAAAGAATAGCAAAAGTCTAGAGATAGGAAAACATATATTTAGGAAATATTCTATAAAATAGTTTAAAATTTAGGCTATCTTTAGAGGCATAATGGGAGATCCAACTTAAAAGGTAGTTTGGAACTAGAGAGTAAAGGGCCTTAAGTGTGAGACTAAGGAATTTGGACTGGAGTTAACAGGCAATGGGGGAGACATTGACTTTTTTTTAAAGTAGATATAGAGAAAAGAAGAATCAGAAACTGACAATATTAATGGTAATAGTAAGAATTTTAACTAGAAAACTGCTTGAGAATAAAGTCTATATTCCTTAACCAAGCTAAAGTATCTGAAGTCTTAGTAACAGACTATTCAAGAGCTTCTGTCATCATGTTCAAATTGTGTTCTTTTGGTCCAGTAGAATACACCTCAACATGACCCTTGAAAAAACCTAATGAAAAACTTCATCTCATTTCATGTAACATTTATTGTCTGCTCGAAGCAATATGTGACACTCTTCTGGGTTCAAAGGTTGGTCTTAGGTGAAATTTTGAAAAAGGTGAATTTCGTTTTGTTCCCTCCTACCTTACTCTCTCCCCTCCCCAGGTACTCACTGCTCTCATGTTGCCTCTTGCTGCCCATTTCCCCATTCTGGTACCTCACCCAGTCCCACTCTGCCTCTGCCAAAATGTTTCATACTATAAAATGCCTTCTCAGTAAAATCCCTTCCCTTAGTGAAAGTGAATTTAGTTAGGTCCTCGGAGAAAAGCCATCTCATTGAACTGATTGATATTAAGGTATGAATAGTCATTTGATCGTTTCTGACTCTTTCAATGCTACTTATATTTTAAAAGAGAAAGCTTTTTAATCGAAATAATTCTTTAACACAGTCACTCTTCAGATTTTGTGGGGAACTGATTCTTTCAAATGTGGCAGTGAAATTATTATAGATTGGTGGAATTTCAGGGAAAGTGAAAAAGTGAAATGAAGAATTTCAGGAAGTGTGGGGGAGATACTTTTGTGCAGCTCCAAGGACATAAATCCCATGGCCCTATACCTGGGATATATTTTATAAAGGTCTCCCATTTAGGATTCTGTCAGTGCTGTAATTAGTGACAATATGCTGGTTTACCAGACTGGCATACTGTGGCAAGTCTAGTTGCTATGTATCCCCTACTCCTTTGGTAGTTTCCCAACTTTCAGGCCAAAGTAGGACTCATATCGGAGGAAGGTGTACAAACCACATGAGTATAGAACATCATTTACATTTTTCCTTTCTTAGCTTATGGAGCATCAGTTACTCTATCTTCCCACTTTTCTTGGAATGAGGTATTCTCCTTATGCTCTTCAATCTTGTCCATAACCCACCCCAGCACACACACACAGACGCACAGACACACAGACACAGAGACACACCGCCACACACACAGAGACACACCACCACACACACAGACACACACAGACACACAGACACACACAGACACACACACAGACACACAGACACAGACACAGACACACACACACACACACACACACACACACACACACACACACACACACACACACACACACACCCTTGCAAGATTCTAAGCCTAGCTTCATTCTCTCTGGCTCTAACAACATAGGAACAAATATAAGCTGAGGGTGATAAAGGGGAATAGCACAAAATAATTCCTTTCTTTCCCATTTTCTCCAATTTGACCTTTTATCTCTTCTCTTCTCTTCTTTCATATAGGAAATAAACTTACACATTTGAAAGTTCTTAGTGGTATCTACCTAGTCTCTCCTTATATGTAGTGAGCATTATGGAAGGACATTACTTTGCTTTTAAAATTATTTAATGGGTAGACTCAAAATAATTTAAGCCTCTGTTTGTTAAAGTGGGTCTTTTTTGGATTCACCAGTTTAATCAACATTTAGTGCCCATTGTGTGCCAGGCATTGCACTAAATGCCTGGGATTTAAAGACAATGACAAAATTCCTTTTCTTAATTCTTTTGGGAGGAAATAGTATATATGTAGATAAATGAAAATTTAAAATATGCAAAATAAATATGAAATTGGGGGTGGTGGAGGAAGGGAAAGCACTAACAACTGAAGGAATCAGTAACGACTTCTTGTATGAGGTGGCACTTGCATTAGCTAGGGAAATATGAGGCAGAGATGAAAAGGGAAAGCATGCCATGCATGGTAGGTAGGGGGGACAGCTTGTGCAAAGGCATGGAGTTGGAAGATGGAATGGAGTGTATTGGGACCATCAAGAAGGCCAGTTTGGCTGATATGTATAGAATGTCTGAAATCAGTCTAGAAAGATAGGTTAGAATTAGTGTTAAAACCTTTAAATGCCATAGGAGCTTATTCTAGAGGTTATAGGGAATAACTAAAGTTTTTTTTTATTAAAAGGATTATATTGTCAGACCTGTGCTTTATTAAGATTATTTTGGTAGCTATATGAAGAATAGATTGGAGAGGAGAGACATTGAAGTCATGGAGTTCATTTAGGACATATTACAATATAGTCCATATGAGAAGTGATAAAGGCCTGAACTAAAGTAGTGGCCATTTGTGTGACCAAAAAAGAAGCTGAGTATAAAGGATAATTTGGAAGCAGAGTCAACAAGACTTGACAACTGACTGGACACAGGGGAATAAGAGTGAAGGTTTTGAACCCAGGTGATTGGAGGGATTTCTCAAAAGAAATAAGGAAGTGACCCAGATTGACAGAACATGAAATAAAAATCTAAACAATCCAATTTCAATTAAAAAAAAATCAAATTAGTTGTAAAGAAACTACCAAAGAAAAAAATCCCTGTTACAAATAGATGTATAAGTAAATTTTGCCAAACTTAAAAAAAGTAAACACCTGTACTACATAAATTAATCTCAAAAATTTATAAACTAGCCTTAAAATATGTATATCAGCCCAGTGTTCAGTGAATTCAAGAATACAAACTAATGAAAAATGAGCTATTTCTTTGACAAGATTGTTAGAAAAAGAAGTTTGGTAGAAAATAGTTTTATACCAACATCTTACTCTGTGTCATCTTTTGGATTCTGTGCCTTAGAACTCTCTAGGACTTCCACAACTCCCCTCCATGGCAAAAATAACTGTTTGCATGTGTCCCCTAGAACTGGGGCTCATCCAAGTGAGTCTAAGTTAAGATTTTAGGCCTCTGGGTATATCTCTCTTGCCTTTTGTCTCATTCACTGAACATAGGTGAATGAATAGCCTACGAGTATATGAATTATTCAGCATTCCTGAGATACCTTTTCAGAACTCTTGTGAGCTCAAGAGGTTGGGTATTTTCAGGTTCTTCAGTAGCAGGAGAAGTTTCTGAAACTATACTTTTTTTTTTGAGAGGATGATTACCAATGGTAAGAACAGTTCAAAACCTGGATTGGTTTGCCAGAACTCCTTGGAATTGTCCATACCATCCCTTATAGACATTTTTAACCTCATCATTTTGATAGACCAGACGGGCAGAGATGTCCTTGCCTACAGGCAGCACAATGGATGTTGATGCTTGCCTTAATAGAATGAATACTGGCAGAGGCACATCCATTGTAGACCTGTTTTTATATAATCTGAAAATGAAAAGACCCTTCTACATTGCTGCTGACATAGTATCCAGTGATCAACAGATATAGCTCCTTTCCAAAGAAGGCTCAAGGAGCCAAGAAGTGTAATTGTGTAGAACGTCCTTTCTAGCATTGTGTGAGAGGTGGAATTATCTATGCAGGACCTCAGCAAAGGCTTCTAATGGGGCAAAGATGTGACATTCATCTCTTAACAGAGCTCCCAGGGAGAGGGGAGATCATGGCTGATGGTCTACAGAATACTGAATGTCTGGTGGTGCTGGGCAAGTTTTGATACAGATTCTGAACTGGGATAGGTTGCACATAAAAAGGTAATGGCCTCTTGGCTACCTTACTGCAGATGACCCACACCCATAATGAGGATTGGTAACTGTTAGAAGTGTCCTTATCTGTGCTGTGATCATAACGTTCCTGGTGCTTATTCTATTCACTGTCTCCACTTTACACTGGAAGATCCATTATGAACTATCTGTCATCCCCTCCACCACCTGGACTACACTCCTTCAGTGCACCTTACATTGCTTTTTGTCTTTGGGGGGCATTTTTTGTTCTACTTTGTCAGTGTTTCCTACCCCACATTTCTCAAATTATTGAAGTCATGGCTGTGTAATAATGGGTTATTTAAATGATTCTCTAGACAGAGGAGTCAAACTTGCAGCCTGGTGGGGAATGTCAGAACCAGATTAAAATTGGAGAATATTAAGCAAAGTAAATTAAAAAATACAACATAGATTCTGTTAATTTGTGGTTTTCCAAGTCAATATGCAACCTACAGGGATCTGTTTCTATTTTGAGTCTGATGCCACTGCTCTAGAAGAAAGGCCCTTTCTACCAATAGTAGTGTGAGAGGAGCAACATCTGCCAAGACTATATGTTGTTATATATAGGCTAGGTTAGTTTTTTCCTAAAAAAGCAGCAAACTGATTTAAAGGCTTAATTGTCCCAGAGAAATAAGTCTTGAACAATATATGTAGTTTTCTAGAAGCTGATGACATAATAAGCCCAGAACTGAGTAGTTGCTCTTGGTGGACTTGATGGACTCCCTGTTGACATGAGTCAACACACCCTCCTGATCATGAAGACCTCCATATGGAGGCTGATTCAACTGAACTAATGCTGTATCTTTGTTAGTTATCTTTCTCATGCTATTTTAAAATAATTTCCTTTTACATTTCATTCCAATCCTGGATCTGAACCTTTGGACTAGTCTGAGTTAAACCTGGCCCAGAAGAGAGGTACAACCCTGGAAATAAGCCCTTTTCTAGATAAAACACCCATTTTCTAAATAAAACACCCTCTGGACAAGTGGGCTTTGCTTTATTGGACAAAGTGGGGCTAGATTATGTGATGACCCTGAAATGGATTTAGGAAATCATAGTTTGGAAGCAGAGACCACCTTTGATTTGCAAGCATTACAGTACTGGGAATGGGAGGGTTGTTAGGAACTTTGTTCAGAATAGTTTGTCTTCAGGGAACTCCTCTAGTCCTTCCAGGATAATTCAGGACTGACTTGTTAATAGGCCTGTGAGGCAGAAGTGTAAGTATTATGGTTTCTGTTTTATAGATTAAGAAATAGACTCTGAGAAGATAGGTGACTTAGGCATCATGGGATCATGTATTTAGAGCTTTAAGGAACCTTTGAGGCCATATAGTACAGTGTCTTTATCAGATGAGGAAAGTGAGGTTCATTAAGTGACTAGCACAGGATCTTTCAGTTAATGTGTTTAAGGGTGGGGTTTGAGCTCAGGGTTTTTGGATTACAAATCCAGTGCCCTATCCACTACACTTCTCTTACTTTGGGTCATATAGCTAGTAAATTTGGGGGGCAGGATTCTAAGCTAGGTCTCCTTACTCCAAGTTCATCAGTCTTTCCGTTGTATTGTGTTGCCTCTCAGATGCTGACTGAATACCTGTAAAAACTTACTAGCCTGTAAACTTCATGAAAGAAGGTACTGTATTCTATCCAAAATATCTCTTCTAGTACCTACCACAGTATTTCAAACAAAGAAGTGCTTCACGAATATTTGTTGAATTCAAATAACTGGTGTCGTCCAGTGCCACCTCTCCACCCATTGACAAAGTTGCTTGATCAGTAAGTTGGTAGCTTCTGTTTGGAGAAATTTGTTAAATGCTCTCTGGAATCCTCCAAGAATACTAAGGTCTGTCAGGGAGCTCATTAATACAGAGAATGATCCCATGCAGTTTTCCCATGAGAAAGTTCAGGAACAACCTTACTTGAGCAGTTCAGGAATCTGTGATTTCATTAATGTGGTACCCACTCCAATGATACAAATCACAACCTATTTATGACTTAGTATATGATTTTTGAGACATGTAGTGGCAAAAATATTCACCCTGCAACTGCATATCTCTTTCTATTGGCTGATATTGAGGTATAAATTTGAGAAAATCTGTGATGAGTGCTAAGGAGATTGAGTGGTCCAGTTTGACTGGACTATTTATAGTACATGGAGAGGAATAGTATGAAATAAGTAGAATAGTATCAGATTGTGGAGAGCCTTAAATGCTCTGGATTGTAGGGAGTGTTGAAATATTCTGCTCACAGTAATGCCATAGATCCATAAACAAGGAAGAGAAGTCTAGCCATGATGCAAAGGATGATTTGATGAGTAAGGGGAATGGAAGTGGAAAAACTAATGAAAAGCCATTGTAATATTGCTAGCTGGCAATAGTAAAAGTCGAACACTATGTTCCAGGCACTGGGCTAGTCACTGGTAAAATACAAAGATAGAAATAAAGTGTTCCCTGCACTTGAGGAATTTATTTTTGTTTTTTGTTTTTTGCTTTTTGTAGGGCAATTGGGTTTAAGTGACTTGCCCAAGGTCACACAGCTAGTATTTTTATGTTGTATATTAGGCCGGATTTGTCCTCTTGACTCCAGGGCTGGTGCTCTATTCACTGTGCCACCTAGCCACCCCCGAGGAATTTATTTTGTAGCTAAAGATGACAAACACATACATAGGTACAGATGACCTATGTACAAGGTGATTTGGGGGGCAAAGCAATCAGCCATAAGCATTTGTTAAATGTCTCCTGGCTGCCAGGGATTGAGCTAAGTGCTGCATTGCAGGAGAGGTCAAAGGCTGTTAACTGCTCCCTAAGGAGCTTCCATTCTCATGGGGGAAGATGATCTACATGCAAGATAAATAGGAGATAGATGGCAAAAGGAAGGTGCTAGAAAGCACTGGTAGATGGGGAGAGATTAAGAACACTTCCACATAAAAGGTAGTTCTTGAGCTGAGCCTTGATGGAAATTAGGAATTCCAAGAAGTAGGGTGCAAAGGGAAGACATTCTAGATATTGGAGACAGTTAACATAAAGGCACAGATATGGGAAGATGGAGTGGATGAAGAAAAGCAAGAAGGCCAATTGTGTATGGGGGAGCAATGTGAAATTAGGTTACCAATGTAAGTTGTGGCCAGGTGGCAAAGGGCTTTGAATGCTAAACCCAGGGGTTTATATTTGATCCTAGAGGTATTAGGGGACCACTGATACGGCGAAACCTGGATTTTAAGAAAATCATTTTGGCAGCTGTGTGGGAGACTGATTGAAGTAGGGAGATAACTTGAGGCAGAAGGACTAATTAAGGGATTATTTCAGGAATCCAGGCAAGTGGTGATGAGGACCTGAAAACTAGGATTGTGGCGGTGAGTGGAAATGAGAGCAGATGAGGAGTTATAACAATAAAATCTGGTAACTAATTTGATATGTTGGTTGAGAATGAGTATTTGAGGATGACACTGATGTTGGGAAACTGAGTGACTAGAAGGTCCTGTTAACAGAATAGGGAAGATTGGGAAAGGGATGGATTTTGGGGCAAAGATAATGAGTTTTATTTTGGTCATGTTATATGTGGAATGCTTATAAAAGGTTCATTTCAAATGTTTGGTGATATGGGATTGGAGCTGATTTATGGGATATTATGGGAATTCATTGCTTTGTGAGGTAGCTCATTGTACTTTTGGACAGCTGCAATTGCTGTTTATTCTAATACTGAGGCAAAATCTGCTTCCTATAATTTCTACCATTCACTTCTAGTTCTGCCCTCTGGTTTTAAACACAATATTATCCCTCTTTCATATGGCAAACCTTCAAGAACAACACATATTTCAGGTTATTTTTTCTTTTATAGGTTAAGCATTCCCAGTTTCATCAAATAATTCTCATGTGACAGGATTTTGAGTCCCCTTACCATCTTGTTTCTTTTTTTTCTGGCCCTATGTCAGTTTGTCAATATATTTTTTAAAAGTGTGGCACCCAGAATTTGAAAATTGAACTATAATTCTCCAGATGTAGTCTTACCAGTGGTAGTATACCTACATTATTTTGTACATTGCATTTATGTGATACAACCTTCCATTGCATTACCTTTTTAAAAAATGTTTGGCTGCCACAACACACTTCTGACTCTTGTTGAATTTATAGTCTACTTAGACTCTCAGGTCTTTTTCATATTATCTTCTGTCAAGCTTGGTCTTCACCATTTTGTTCTATGTAATTTAATTTTTGGACCAGGGTATATGACTTTACATTTATCCCTATTAGATTTCATTTCATAAATTTGACCTATTGTTTCAGTCTGTTGTAATCTTTAAAAACCTAAAATTTATAACCAATGTTAGCTATCCCCTTTAGCTTTGTGCCATTTGCATATTTGATAAACATGTCACCTGTGTCTAAATCATTAATAAAAATATTGAACATCAGGGTCAAGGAATGGAGCCTACAGTTATGTGTGAAATCAGATTATAGGTCACTTTGTTATTGTACTATGCACACTGGTTGATAGACATCTAGATATTTTTCTTGATTATTTTTCTAGTTGTGTTCTGTGAATCACTTGACACATTTCACTATTTAATATATGAATTGTACTCAGATTTAGAATTTTTTCTTTGCTTTTCATTTTCATTTTGAAACTCTCTTGATCAGATCACATTCTTTCTAGTACTTCTGAGATACACTTCATTCCTAGCTGAAAGCCCTATCATTTATGTAAAACCATGATTCATAAAAGCAAATGTCCGTTTTTATACCATCAGCTAGTAGCTGTTAATTTTGTATGTCCTTCTCAACCTTCATTTGCCCCTAAGGCTTTCAGGTTTTTGTCCAGGACTTCATAGTTATAATATCATAGGATTTTATAGCTGGAAGGGACCTTAGAGGTTTTCTAGTTCAACCCCTTCATTTTACAGATAAGTCTATTGCAACTTACAAAGGTTAAGTGATAGTAAAAATAATAAGATAATAAGAAAATAATACAAATAGCAACTAGTTTAGCAGAGATGTTCTTTGCTAGGTTCCCTAACTTTGTATCAGTATTCTTCCCACTGTATTTTATTGTCTTTAAAAATTCTTCCCAATTCTGACATCATTCAGACTCACATTAACCATCCAAAGTGAGTAATGGTAGGAGGATTTGATAAGTCTTGATAGAGATAGAATAGATATATATTCTACTAAGATCACTTATCTTCTAGTTTTACATACACCTTCTTCTGTATTCCTCTATAGAAAATCATTAACTATTACATGTCTCTTCCTCCTGGAGCTAGTAGTATTTCTTCACAACTGTTAGCACCTGTGATCCTCATTGTTGTTTTCTAGAACATGAGTTTGTTTCTTTTGATGTCAGGCTTCATCCTTATATGGGGGAACCTCATATCTGTCTCATTCTTTTAGAAGTTCATAATCTTTTCTCCTTCAATTAATTGTACAAATTATATTATTTCACTAGCCTCTTCTGTTGACTGTAGCTTTGATTCCCTTTTGTTTTCCTAGACTATTTTTCTTTCTGGCTTTTATCTTAGATTATTTCCCCCATGTCATTTAGGATCCCTTCCCTGTCTCTGATAAGCCAGAATATAGAGGGATGTTTTCATGCTCTTTCACATTTTCCTCAAGTGAAGAAATCTACTTGCATTTAACACATAATTGATGAATGCCTCTGGGAAGAAGTCAAATATATTATTGCACAATTCCAGATAACTTGTAATGTATCATTTGCTTTCCATACCTAAAATGAAACCAATCTTTTGTGGCACAATTTGAAAATGTCTCTGCTGATTGTGATGGTAGACTGCTAGTTTGCTTATTAACTGCTGCAGGTACCTAGAAGTTTTCTACTCTTCAGCTTCAGCTTAAGAAAACCTTATAATGCCATTCATCATTTTTCTCCTGTTATTTTTCCATAACATAAGCAGCATAAATACTTTATAGACCACAGTCAGCAAACATACAAATTAATTGCTATAGTATTCTGGAAAAAATTTTATCTTCCTTTCTGTTTGCTAAGCCTTCTGCTGGCAACTACTAGTCAGTCAGCAAGCAGCAAGTCAACAAGCATTTATTAAACCCTTATTATGTGTCAGAAACTGCCCTAGCATAGTACCTGTCCTCAAGGAACTCATATTCTAATAAGGCCGACAGTATACAAAGTATATATAAAACATATAAATGGAAGGTAATCTCAGATAGTAGTCATTAGCAGGGATGGGAGGACTTGAAGGAGAACAGGAAAAACCTCATAAAGAAGTTGGAATTTGAGCTGATTGAAGAAAGCCAGGTAAATCAGAAGGCAGAGATGAAACAGCAGAGCATTCAAGGCAAGGAGAGCCAGGACAAAGACCCAGATTTGGGAGATGGGGTGTTGTGTGTTAGGATTAGCATGTAGTAGTTACATTGTAGAATGTGAATAGAGGAATAAAGGATAAGACTGGAAAGGTAGGAAGGCACCTTGAAATGACAGACAAAGGATTTTGTATTTGATACTGGTGGTAACAGGGAGCCACAGGATGGTAACATGGAAGGATATCCCTATGGCAGCACTAACTAGAAGTTGGATTTGAGAGAGAAGACTTCAAGTAGGGAGGCCAATTAAATTGTTATAACATTAAGGCATGAGAAGATGAGGGCCTGAACTAGGCTGTTAGCTGTTTGAGTGGACAGGAGATGATAAAATAGAATTTTTGATTGTAGAAATAAGCTTTAGTAACAGATTTCAATGTATGGAGTGAATGAGAATGAGGAGTCAAGGACAGCATTGAGGTTGTGAGATGCCTCTAGGACATCTAATTTGAGAAGCCAGGGCTGGATCTCAGAAAAGAGATTAGGGAGGTATATGTAGATCTGGGAATCATCTTCATAGAAATGAGAACTGAATCCATTGGAACTGATGAGATAGCCAAAGGAGATGGGATAGCTGGGGGAGAAAAGAAGAGGCTCCAGAGCAGAGCCTTTGTAGACACCTACAGTTAGAAGGCATGGCATAGATGAAGAGCCAACACAATAGACCATATTTAATTTTCGTGATTTTGTGTATGGATAATAGTTTTATTTTTATAAAAATTTTTATTGATATACTTTGTTTTTATATAATTTTCTTTCCTAGTATATCCATCCCTTGAAAGAGAGCCCTTTATTTTAACAAAGGATTAAAAAAATAATTCAGCAAAACAAACCATATCAGCTAAGTCTGATAATATATACAATGTTCGACACATTGTTCATCACCTCTCTTCTTTGGAGTTCAATCCTTCAATCCTGTTTTTTTTGTTATTGTTCTTTCCATTTACAGTATAGTTACTGTGTATCTTGTTTTCCTGGTTCTACTTGCTTCACTTTGTATCATTTTACATTGTATAACAATTTTCATATTGGCTTTTTATACTCAAATTGGCTTTTTATGCTCTTTGAGAGAGGTAGCAACCATTTTGCAGTTGGCAAAACGTAGAGAAATTTTTTAGTAGAATTAAGAGATTTTGAATTATAAACTTCTTTGATTTTTCTAAACATTTAGTGTTCTAAAATCTTGAAATATTTCATTTAGCATAAACTTCCTTGCATTCTTTTGGCCTTAAAGAATTTTCTGATTATCACAAACCTTTTTTTTTTAAACTAAGAGAGCATTGTAATTGCTGCCAATGATAGGGCAACCAGAGGGTTTGGCAGCTTGTGGGTGGGAGTTTCAAGGTTTGGGGATTTGGCAGGAGTTAGATTGGACTGTTGGTGTAGGAGGGTAGAACTGAGTATTGATGATGGTCTTTGTCTTCCCTAAATCATAATTGCATCAGATGAGTTAGTTCAATTTGTGGCTGAATCTACGCAAGTGTGATAAGAAAAGGACAAAACTGGTTTTTATTGAGTAAGAAACATTTATGGCAATTAAGGCCACAAGCTGGAACTGATGCTACTTTAAGCATTTGGGTAATCTTCTTGTAGGAAAAAATATATCCTCTGTTCTTGATATTACAAAGCAATAGATAATGATAATTTCTATCTGTAGATGTAATGGCTTTTTCCCTTGTGTAGGGGCATGAGTTTTATTCCTGTCAAAAACATTCTAATTAGATGACTTCTGAAAATAGGCATAAAGATGAGAGGCATATTTTAATAAAAAAGATGAAAAACAATGGCACATGAGGTGAGTGAACTGGTTTGAGATGATAACACATAGTTGGGTAGGTTACTCATGACTTACCTTCGTGATAGAGCTGTGTGATTGGTTCCTGGGAATACCAGCTTCATTGCTTTCAGAGTATTGATCAGTCAGTAATCAACAGACAGTTATTAAATGCCTAATGCACACTAAGAATTTGGTATATAAAGAAGCTTATCAATTAACCAGGGGAGACAGCATGTGCACGTACAATTACATACAAAATAGATAAAAGGTCATTTTTGTGGAGAAGGCACCGGCTACTAGGGAGATTAGGAAAGACTTCTTATAAAAGAAAGTTGTTTCTAAGCTGAATCTTGAAGGGAATTAGCTATTTTAATAGGTGGAAGAGAGGAAGGAATGCCTTTCAGGGACCGGGGACAGCCAATACAAAGATACCAAGATGGGAAATGGAGTGCTTGTGTGAGGAACAGTAAAAACACCAGTATATACACATGTACCATTGTGTATATATATATATATATATATATATATATATATATATATATATATATATATATATATATATATATATATATATGCATAAAAGCTGGAAATTTAAGTTGGGACCAGGTTGTGAGAGATTTGAGTGCCAAACAGAAGAGTTTATATTTGTTCCTAGAATCTTAGGGACTCATTGGAGTTTATTGAATTGAGGAATAACATGTCTAGATCTATGGTTTAGGAAACTCACTTTTGGCAGCTTTGTGGAGGATTGGTTGAAGTAGGGCAAGATTAATTAGGATTCTTTTTCAGTAGTCCAGGTGATAAGTGATGAAGGCTTGAATGAAGGTGACAGCCATGTTACTAGAGAGATGAGAGATATGTTGTGGAGGTAGAAATGACAACATCTGAAAACTGATTGGATATGTGGAGTGATCAAGAGTAAGAAGTCAGAGACTGTAATAGTAATGGAATTTAAAGATCCCCCTGTATTGGCTTGGTTTTTGGGTTGAGTGTTAAAACCCAGAGCTTGTGAATCCCACTTTTGGGATGGACTTGTTGATGTGAAAAGAGAGGGCTGAACTGGGAGGAGCTGGTGCTGTGGATTTAGAGAGGCACAAGCAGAGGAAGAGAGGCAGAAGAATTTTTGGAAGCAGCATCGGGGAGGCAGAGAAAGAGAGAGAGGATTGCTGAGGGCCAGCTAGAGCTGCCCAGGACTTTTGAAAGTTGCCACCCATAGCTGCCAAGGACTGAGGAGACATGGCTGTAATGCTGGTACTTTGTCTGTCTGTTTTGATGTTGTTTTGCCAGATTCATCCATGGGTGAAGGACAGTGCTGTTGTTGCAGAGGTCCTGGAACCTTGCTGTTGGTTCAGAAGACCTGAAGAAGGATTTTCATGTTGTATGTTTACAGAAATCCTGGAAGAGGGTCTTGCTGATGTTTTCAGGGATCCTAGGACTGTTCTGCAGACTGAGAATGAATTAATGGGGACATTGGCAATATATCTTGTGGCCTTGTTAAGCTTTGTCTCCCCAGGAACAGAGATTGCTGAGAACTTGCCTCGGGTCAAGATGAAAGACCTCTCTTTGGGTATTAAATGCTGTGATGATATCTTAACCTTGTTGTATCTCAGGGGTAGATGGCTGTTGTGTTCTCTACTGCCCCTTTTGAGAAGGTGCTTGGCTTTAACTGATGATAATTATAATTCAGTTGTGATCCAGGGGTGGGAAACTTTTGACTTTTTTGTGCTCTGTGACTGACCAAATGAATGTACTTTGTTTATGATTGGAAACTAATCTCCATTTGAGGAGAGGGACTTTGTGATCGACTAAATGAATGTACTGCTCAGGGGTGGATTAGTACTGGGAAATGATTGACTTACACTTGGCGAATGCTATATTTTGAATTATGCTGTATTTTGATTTTCTCTGTTCTTTGTCACTGAATAAAATGGGAGAATGGCAATGCTGGTATTTTGAACCTTGGGAAGTTGCCTTTGCTTGGAATTACAGAGATGACACTGAGATTGAAAACCTGGGTGCCTGGAGGGATGATAGTGCTTTTGACAGAAGTAGGATTTATTGAGGAGTGAACTATGGTTTATCTGGAGGGGAAGTGTATGTATATATACATGCATATAAATGTATATATATGTATATATATACACATACACACATGTGTATACATATAAATAAAGCACTATAGTCTTTGGTTTTGATTCATAATGAGTGGTAGACAATTCTATTGTAATAGAATATTATAAAAAGAAAAATGAAACTAAGAAATCAGTTTCTATCATTTTTGACTTTCATTAGAAAATTGCTTGATTATAGGAAGATTTCTTCCAACATAATATTTGTAATTTACTAGGAGTAAATGGGTTTTCAGGGTATTATATGATGGTACTTTTTTTTTTAAACTCCTGCTATACCTACAGGATAATTTGTGCAGGATTTTCTTCTTTACTCATTGACGAAAGCTTAGTTTTTACTCAGTTGCTATTATTCTGTCTTGAACTATGAAAACTGTTTTACATGGCACATAAGAGAAGAGTGAAAAATTAGGAGAACCAGGAGAGTACAATATCAAAAAAGCCAGACGGGATCTTTGTTTTATTCATCTTGTTATCTCCCAACAGTGTCTTTCACATAGTTAGCACTAAATAAATATTGGTTTTACATATATTAAATCTGAAATCGGTCAAATCATGTCTGTTAAAAGAGAGTTAGACTACATCAGGGGTTCTTAACTTTTTTTTGGTACCATGAGACCTCTTTTGACAGTCTGAAACCTAATAGTATTGTGGTTTGTTGCCTACATACATAACTGAAGGAATGGCTAAATTTCAGTTAGAAGTAAGTGAAGATAAAGATGTAAATTTTTCTCATCTAAGTCCACAAATGCCTTGAAATCTTTTCATGATCCCCTTGGTCTATGGACCCGAGGCTGAGAACTTCTAGATTATTTATCTCTAAGATCTCTTCTAGCTCTAAAATGTTATGATTTTGTGAAAAGAGGGAAACTTCATCTTACAAAATCTTTATGTGACACAGCTAGTGTCACCCAACAAGATTTGGGCAGTGATAGGGTGATGCAGCCCAGGGACCATGGGAAGGCCAGTAAGGGGATTTTAATTGGAGAGATGGGGAATAGGCAGGTAAAAAGTTGAGTCCAAGAGGAATAGGCAGCTATATAATTGCATGCAGACAAAAGTTTAAGTTTAAGAGAACAGACATCATTGGTCAGTTATCTAGAGTAGGAGACCATATTAGGAGTTAGGCAGGAGCTTTGAGTTATAGTTGTTGAATACCTGGAATTTTTAATAGCTTAGAAAACTGGGAATCCTACCTACTTCCCATCAGGGGCTAGCAAAAGTCTCAGAGTTTGGGCAGACCAGATGACTTCTTGTTGGCAAATGTATCTCATCTTGTAGGCATAGGAAAGTAACAGAATATGTGGTAGGACAATTGTTGATATTAACTCTCTGTTTTATTGGGGCTTTCTTTACCTCTTATTTCCATTGGTTAGTATCTATCACAGTTTGGCTATGTATCTGATATTTATATGGTGTGTTAAGGCTGACAAAATACTTCTCACACATCATTTCATTTGATACAACAGCCCTCTGAGATAAATAGTACAAGTATTATCTCAAAATCACAGAATTTGAAAATTGGAAGGGACTTTAGTGGTGATCTAGTCTAAATGGTACAAAAAGTGAACCACAACTATAACATATCCAACATTCTGATGTCCATCCTCTGCTTTGAAGACCTTTATAGAGGGAGAGCCCTCCACTTCTTGAGGCAGTCCATTCCATTTTTAGACAACTGTAATTGCTAAGAAGTTTTTCCTGGCATAAAGCCTAAATTGGCCACTTTGTAACTTCTACACCTTGTTATTGGTCCTACCTTGTGGAATCAAATGGAACATATTCTTTCCTTATCCACATGATAGTACTTCAAATACTGAAGACAGCTATTGTGTTCTCTTGAGTCTTTTGGTCTCCAGGCTAACAATGATAATGGACAAGGAAAGCTTCCTTTGTTTACTGAGATGTTCCACTAGTATCTTATTTCATTCCAATCAGAGTTGTTAGAGACAGGCCTGCTTGGTCAGACAGCCCATTATAGAACCTAAGGATAAGACTGTATATTTATCCCTATTAAATTTTATCCTATGGCTCTATCCTATCAAGCTCCTTTTGATTCTTGACTTTGTCATCTACTGTGTCACCTATTCCTCCCAGCCTTGTTTCATCTGCAAATTTGATAAACATGCCAATTATGCCTTTGTTCAAAGTCATTTATATAAATGTTAACTAGGGTCAAGCCCTGATCCCAGGGTACTTCACTGGAGACCTCCTGTCATTTTGACATTGAACAATTAGCAATGATCTCTTTAAGGTCAACTATGCAACCTATTTTGAATCTATCTCATTATCATCTAATACCTATCTACCTCATGGTATAGGAGGGTATCCCACACTCCTCCACTACAATTAATGTAACTAAGAAGATGCTAAGAGGAAGCTGGGTGACTCGGTGATTTAGAGTACTGGGCCTACAGTCAGGAATACCTGAATTCAAATCTGGCCTAGGACACTCATTAGATATGACACTCACTTAGCTTCTGCCTTAATCCATTGAAGAAGTAAATGGCAAACCACTCCAGTATCTTTGCCAAGAAGACCCTATACAGTGTCACAAAAGTCAGATTCTGCTGAAATGTCTGAATAATGATAAAAACAAGAAGGTGCTTTATATCTTAATACTCTCTTTGATTGAATTACATTATCACTCAATTAATCAAAGATATAAACTAGGTGAAAATAAATCTTTATTTGATTATCTAGCCCTAACCTCTTTGCTGACCTCCAGTTTTGCATCTCCAACTGCCCAATGGATTTCTCACATCAACAGTTTTATAGGTATCTTAAACACCACATATCCAAAATTGAACTTATTTATCTTTCTTCTAAACCTTTCCTTCTTCCTAATTTCCCTTTCTCTTTTCTATGGTATCACCATTCACTCAGTCACCCAGGCTCAAACCTAGGTATCATCCTTGACTCTTTCTCTCACTTCTCCATATCCAAGCTATTGCCAAGGACTATCAATTTTACTTTCATAGTGTCCCTCAGATATACCCCTTTCTTTTGACACTGCCAGTACCCTAGTGCAGGTCCTCATCACCTCAAGCTTGGACTATTGAAGCAGCCTGTTGGTTGGTCTCTCCCCACTCCAGTTTATCATCCACTCAGTTGTTAAAATAATATTCTTAACGGCATGGTTTGACTGTGTTATATCCCTCCCCCTTTTCAGTATACTCCAGTGGTTCTTTGTCACTTCCAGGATTAATTCTCAAAGCTTTTACTTTGGGTTCAAAGCCCTTCATGACTCTCTTACCCTCTTTCTTCCCCCCCCCCAACTTTCCAGTCTTCTTACACCTTATACCTCATCCCTCCCAGGTGCTTTGCAATCCAGCAGCCCCAGTTGCCTTGTTGTCGAGAGACATTCATCTCTTGACTAGGCATTTCACTGACTTTTCTCCATGGCTGGAATGCTTTCCTTTCCTATCTTCACCTCTGAGATTTCCTGGCTTCTTTAAAGTTCCACCTTCAAATCCCACCCTCTATAAGAAGCTATCCCCAAATCTTTCTTCATTCTACTTCCTTTCCTCTGTTGATTGTTTCCAATTTATCTTGTGCATAACTTGTCTGTGCATAATTGTTTTCATGTGGTCTCCTTTATTATACCATGAGCTTTTTGAAAGGGACTCTCTTTTGCCTTTCTTTGTTATCTGCAGTCTTTAGCCACAGTGACTAACATATAGGTTTATAATAAACATTTATTGATTTACTGACAGAATGAAGTACTTTAGACTATTGGATGAAATCAAATGCACTGGGACTGGTTGAAAGAATTTCACATCTCTTGGTCTGTCAGAGGAAGGATCTGAAGCAATCAAACTTCAGGAGTACTTGGAGGTGGGAGACCTCTTGTACTTCTTTATTAGAGGACTATATAGGGAGCATGATGGTGGGAGTGGAGTGAGCCCAGAGAGAGTATGACACTTCCTCATTTCCCCTTTTGATCAGAGGACAATCTTATGAACTTTGAAAGGTTTGAATATGTGGACTTCCTGTCAGAGCTGACAGTAGTATCCCAACAATAGCAGTGACCTGAGGATAAACTAGGCAACTCAACACACTGGGGAAGACAGCTTCAGGAACTGTGACTTCTTTGGGGTAGAGAAAAGTGTAATTAGCAGCTCTGAAAAGTCACTGGCCTTCTGAGCCTAGCAATCAATCAATCAATCAATCATTAAACATTTATTAAGTGTCTTCTGTGTGTTCTGTGGTGGGGATACAAAAAGGCAAAAGATAGTCCCTGCCCTCAAGGAACTTACAGTCTAATGGGGGAGACAACATGCAAACAGCTGTAAAAAAAGCAAACTGTATATAGGATAAATCAGTAAACAAATTTATTAGGTGCCTAGTATGTGCCAGACACTGTGCTAAGTGCTGGGCATACAAAGAGAGGCAAAAGACAGTTGTTGACCCCTAAGGACCTTACAATATAAAGGGGGTGACAACATGCTTACAAAGATATACAAAGCAAGCTACATATAGAATAAATAGGAAATAATTAACAGAGGAAAGGCCATTGAATTAAGAGAGACTGAAAAAGGCATCCTGTAGAAGGTGAGATTTTAGTTAGGAGCCAGGGAGATCAGCAGTCAAAGCAGAAGTGAGAGAATGTTCCAGGCATGGGTGATAGCCAGAGAAAATGGCCAGAGCTGCAAGAGTCTTGTTTGTGGAATAGCCAGGAGACCAGTGTTACTTGCTTAAAGAGTATGTATTGTATAAGAAGACTGGGAAGGTAGAGGGGGCTAGATTATACAGTGCTTAAATGTCTAATAGAGCATTTTGTATTTGGTTCTGGAAGCAATAGGGAGCAACTGGAGTTTATTCAGTGTGTGTGTGTGTGTGTGTGTGTGTGTGTGTGTGTGTGTGTGTGGTGGGGGGAAGGTAGGAGGAAGGGAAAGTGGGAGGGGAGTGACATGATCAGACCTGTGCTTTAGGAAAATCATTTTAGTGGCTCAAGGGGGAATGGATTGGAGTGGAGAAAGACTTGAGGCAGGCAGACCTACTAGCAGACTATTGCAGAAAACCTGGTATGAGGTGAAGAGGGCCTTCACTAGAGTGGGGAGCTTCACCTCACAGGGAACTTGATGAGTACTCTACAAAGGAAGAAAAGGACTTTCAATAACCAGAAGTTGTGAGTTATTCATTTTCCACATGCATTCTTTCCATTTGTATCTTGCCATCTTATTTTAAGTGTGTGCTTACTTCTCCCATAGACCCTCTGGGCATTTGTGGAAGATTATGCTATAGACTCTTGAGGAATGCTTTTGTAACAACTATTCTTGTTATATTTACTGATAAATACCATTTTATAAAAGATATTAGCTTTGGTAATCGACAGGAAAAATAATGAATGGGGCTTGTGAACAATATATCATACTAAAAAACATGCTAACCCCTCAAGGTTACCCCTAGAAACCCAAGGGGAAAAGTAGTCCAGTGTGCCTCTGTAATGGTAATGAAGTAATAAGGAAGTAGTCCCAGAAGAGGTGCTATATTATGTGGGCAACTTCTAGGATACTTTTTGGTTCCTTTGCATTTATAAGGAACTATTGGAGAGATTATCTATCCAGGACTCTTATTGTTGGATACCCTTGGATGAAATTAAGTTATACTATTAAGGATATATATTGGGACTGGTTGAAAGAATTATATATACTCTGGAACAATATATCATAAAAGGGGTTTGAGCAGATGGGTAGTTAAAATTCAGGAGTTTTCTGAGGAGGCAGATTCCTTGTTTCTGTACTAGAGGGCAGCAAGGGAGAGGGCTTAGAGAGTCAAGAGGGAGTATCATCCTTCTTCCCATTTCTCTTCTCTAGATGATGGAAGGATATTTAAGATAGGAATTTGAAGGAAAATATGCCAGAGGATGACTTTGTGAATTTTAAAGGCTGGAAGATTTAGACTTCCCATTGGAACTGGTAGCTAGTGGAGCTGACTGCCTCAAGTCTTTTTTCTGTTTTTACGCTCTACATTTTAGAATTGTTTTTCTTTTCTGTGTAACATTCTTCTACTTTTCAACATTCTGAAAAGGGACATAAGTCTCCCCTCTTCTACCTCAGATCCTCTTTCCCCCATTGAATACTAACTTCTGTTCCTTTAGGAACCTGTCTTGCTTCATAACAACCTGGAATGTGGAGAGGAATTCTTCATATCCCTTCACCTTCTCCTCCAGGCAGGAGATTAGCCTACACATATAATAATCTATAACAGCTGTGACAGAAATACAAACAGAATGCAAACTCCTGCAGATTTCCCCTACTTTCTATAATGGCTACTGATCTTTGAAAGGTATAATGGTTGAGACTTCCAGCCATTTTTTCCACACAAAAGAAGAGATGGAGGCTAAGTGATTTTCCTATCAGAGAACTAGGAAGGGTTAGAGGCAGGATTCAAAACCAGGTTTTTACTGAGTCCAAATCCAGGATTCTGCAGTATATCATCTTGCCCTTCTAGTTTGCTGAGTTCCTAATAAGAGGCCCTTTTGGAGCTAGTATCAGTACAGCAAATTGATAGCACTGTCACCATCTTTGCGTCTTGGGTAATGTCAGACTCTTCCTCTATATTCACAGCCTCTCCATTCTGGAAATTTAGTGTAGTTCAGAATAGGTTTACAACTGAAATAAAATCGTAGTCTTGACTCCAGAGACTAGAGATTGTTCCTCAATGAACAAATTTGTTAGTAGGAATACTTAGTGAGTTTCTATTTAAATTCTTTTGTAAAGCTTCCTCTTATATAGTATAGTGATTCCAGTCTAATATAAGCCCAGGATTTTCAGCTCATGGTTTTATTATTAACAAAGTAGTGCTGCCATTTATGAAAGGTCATGTGGTACTTCCCTACCCAATCTGAACAATATCAATACTTGTTTATATCCTATCCCTTTGAAGAGTGCACCTCTCCCTGCTTTAGTTCCCCCCTCACCCACAACACTGCTGTTAACAGGAAACACAAGCATGTCATGTTCAACCTCTCTAGCAAGGAGAGGGGCTTCTCTAGCTTCATCACTGCCATCTCTAGGGCTTTTGGGGTTGTTCCCATAGCAATTCAATTTCCCTCACAGATAAAGTTCCTTCAGTACTGGCCTTGCCAACTAGATATAGTGATGCAAGTTTAATCTCCTTAGTAGTTAAAGTTATTTTTACATGAAAGCTAATGAATACAATGATATAGCCAACTGTTCACATCTCAAATTAAAATTTCCCTTCCACATCCTTTGTCTTCACTGGGTAACAGTGAGAAAAACAGAACCTTTGGTCCTTTATTTTCCAATTTAATGCCCAAGATTTCATAATCATTGACAATACTTTCCCAATAGTTTTCTTTATCATTCTCTACACAGAATGAGGGATTCTTCCTGTGAGATTGAATGTGTTACAGATGTGGAAACAATTAGCTTCAACAAATTTTACTAATTGCACCATGGTAGAGGGTGGAATCAGAATACTTTTCATACATACATATATATACATATACTATATATGAAAGCATATATAATCTATATATGCATGTATATGTATGTGTATATATACATACAGTCTTTTATACTGATATATAATTTTTCTCTATAGTGTAGGGCCATTCCCTGAATGCTAATTTATAACATAGTTTGATGTGGTAACTTCAAATTCTAACACCAACCAAGTGGTGTTCTTTATATCCTAGAGACAGTGTGATATAATAGAACGTTATATTTAGAGCTGGGAGACCTGGGTTCAAGTCCCAGTTCTGTTACTTGGGCAAATCTCTTAACCTCTCTGGGCCTCTTGTTCTCTCACTTGTTCAAAGTGAAGGAATTGGGCAGATGAGCTTCAAGGTGACTTCTGGTTCCAAATTCCATGATGCCATCTGACTCTGGGGCTATGATAACAAGCCCTGGTGTTCCTGCACCAGAATCTAAACATATGAACACCCCAGAGGGCTTTGACTGTATATCTTATTTCCCAATTACATGTAAAATAGTACTACTACTACTACTACTATATAGATATATATGTATATATCTATATATTTAAACATTTGATTTTAAAACTTTGAATTCCAGATTTATTCCCTTCCTCCCTTGTTACCCACCCTTACTGGGAAGACAAGCAATTCGTTATAGGTTGTACATGTGTACTTATGCAAAACGTTTCCATAGTAGACATACTGTGAAAGACTAACTATATTTCCCTCCATCCTATCCCACCCCCCACTTATTCTATTTTCTACTTTGACCCTGTCTCTTTTCAAAAGTGTTTGTTTCTAACTACCCTCTCTTCCAATCTGCCCTCCCTTCTATCATCCCCCCTCTTATCCCCTTTCCCCCTACTTTCCTGTAGAGTAAGATACCCAACTGAGTATGTATGTCATTCCCTCATTAAGCCAAATTCAATGAGAGTAAGGTTGAACCATTCTTTTTCACCCCCCTGCTCTTCCCCTCCATTGTAACAGTTTTCTCTTGCCTCTTTTGTATGAGATAATTTACCCTATTCTATCTCTCCCTTTCTTCTTTTCCCATTATATTCCTCTCTACCTCTTAATTTTATTTTTTTTAGATATCATCTTTTCCTATTCAACTGATTCTGTGCCCTCTGTCTAAATATATATATATATATATATATATATATATATATATATATATATATATATATATATATATATATATACACACACACACACATGCACACACATACACACACACTCATATTTATATTTATACACACATATACCCTCCTATACATAATACATATATGTATACACACATACATATATGTATACATATACACATATACACATACATACATGTATACATATACACACATATACATGTACATATCTATCTATATCTATCTATATATCTATATATATGTATATATACACACACACATACATATATTCCCTTCAACTATCCTAATACTGAGAAAAGTTTCATGAGTTACAATTATCGTTTTTCCATGTAGGAATGTAAATAGTTAAAGTTTAATAAATTCCTTATAATTTCTTTTTCTTGTTTACCTTCTCATATTTCTCTTGCTTCTTGTATTTGAAAGTCAAATTTTCTGTTCAGCTCTGTTTTTTTCATAAAAAATACTTGAAGGTCCTCTATTTCATTGAATGACCATAATTTCCCCTGAAGCATTATACTCAGTTTTGCTGGATAGGTGATTCTTGGTTTTAATCCTAGCTCCTTTGACCTCCAGAATATCATATTCCAAACCCTTAGATCCCTTAATGTAGAAGCTGCTAGGTCTTGTGTTATCCTGATTGTGTTTCCATTATACTCAAACTGTTTCTTCCTGACAGCTTGTAATATGTTCTCCTTGACCTGGGAACTCTGGAATTTGGCTATGATATTCCTAGGAGTTTTCTTTTGGGGATCTTTTTCAAGAGACAATTGGTGAATTCTTTCAATTTCCATTTTGCCCTCTGGTTCTAGAATATCAGGGCACTTCTACTTGAGAATTTCTTCAAGGATGATTTCTAGGCTCTTTTTTTGATTATGGCTCTCAGGTAGTCCAATAATTTTAAAATGATTTCTCCTAAGTCAGTGGTTTTTCCAGTGAGATATTTCACTTTGACTTCTATTTTTTCATTTGTTTGGATCTATTTTATGGTATCTTAATTTATCATAATGTCATTAGCTTCCATTTACTCCAGTCTAATTTTGAAGGAATTATTCTTTTCAGTGAGTTTTTGAAATTCCTTTTCCATCTGGCCAAATCATCTTCTTAAGGCATTCTTCTCATTGGCTTTTTGGACCTCTTTTGCCATTTGAGTGAGCCTGTTTTTTAAGGTGTTATTTTCTTCAGTATTTTTTAGGGTCTCCTTTAGCAGGCTGTTGACTCACTTTTCATAATTTTCTTTCATCATTCTCATTTCTCTTCCCAGTTTTTTCTCCACTTCTCTTATTTGATTTTCACAATCCTTCTTGAGCTCCTCCATGGCCTGTAACCAATTCATATTTTTTTGGAAGCTTTTGATGCAGGAGTTTTGACAGTACAGCGTGAGCCATAAAGGCCCAGACCTGCACACTGCCACTTGGATGCCACTGGCATTCCTCCCTCTAGGACCACCACCTAAGATTGAGATACAGATCCAAGCAGGGCAAAGCAAGAGAGGTTACCCCCTGGATGCTCTCTTGGTCCCCCTACAATCTGCAGGTTTGAGCTCCAGAGGCAGCCAAGTGGCAGTGTGCTGCCACCTCTCATCCTGGGCACAAGGGCCGGACCATGCTTTTCTGTTGCCCAGTTTCAGCAGAGTTCCTGACTGATCTTTTACTTTCTGTTTGGCATTTATGGGTTAAGTCTGAAAACTGTCAGCTGCTGGTGATTTACTCTCCTGGAGTATGCTCTAGCCAGTCTGTGCAGCTGGTTGGGGCTGCCCCGGGTCTGGGCCTGCATGGCTCATGCTGTACTGTGCTCGGCTTCCAGCTTGGTGCAATAGACCCTTCCTGTTGGCCTGCCAGGGTGCCTTCAGCGGATGACTTGTTTCTCCCTGTCACTTTGTGGGTGCTGTAGCTCTAAAATTTGTTTAGAGTCATATTTTACAGGTATTGGAGATGGTTGGTGTGGGAGCTCACCCAAGTTCCTGCTTTTACTCTACCATCTTGACGCTACCCCCCCCCCCCAAGCTGTTCAATTTAGTA
Source organism: Gymnobelideus leadbeateri (assembly GCA_011680675.1). Classification (NCBI taxonomy): domain Eukaryota; kingdom Metazoa; phylum Chordata; class Mammalia; order Diprotodontia; family Petauridae; genus Gymnobelideus; species Gymnobelideus leadbeateri. The sequence continues at coordinate 67,849 of WOXC01004723.1, forward strand.
AACATTTATTAATCATCTGCTATGTTCTAGGCAAAAGTGAAAGAATCCTTGACTCAAGGAGCTTACATTCTACTGGGGTGAGAGTGGGGAGATAGGACACATACAGAGAAGTAAATGCAAAGTAATTTCAGAAGGGATGGGTCCCTTGACACCCAGGAAGATCAGCAGAGACTTCCAACAGGAGGCATCCTTATTGACACTTCAAGTGCAACATGTCCCAGACAGAATTTATTATCCTTGCACCTAAACCCATCACTCTTACAAGCTTCCCTGTTTCTGTTGAGGGTACTACTGTCTTTCTAAGTCAATCAGGTTTGCAGTTTCTTAATTTTTTGCATTTCTTCACTCCCTATATCCAGTTAGTTGCTGTATCATTAAGGAGACATGTGCAGTTGCTTTAGGTACCTTTACAGAATTAGATTGCACAGTATAATAAGCACTCTTCATACCATATTAAGATCAGTGTAACATTTGTTCTGCACACAATGACAATATAAAGCAATATTAAAGAATTATAGAATGATAAAGATAAAGCTTAACAGAATAATAGAAATATTTACATACATCACCAAACTGGGAAAGCACCAACATCTTGGTTCACATGCTGGGGGGACCCTTGATATCAACTCTCAGAATCCTGGTTGGGAAAAGCGTTTCTGTTGAAGTGTACTTTCTGTGAGAGAAAATACCAATTTTCCTAGAATATGTCCAGTTTCAAACAAAGGAAGATTGGCGCAGTGTGTTTCAGCAACAGATAGGCTCGGAGTCAGAAGGCGTCAAAGAGCCTGTGAGTCATCCCCTCATTGGCTCAGTGCCAAGGCTCTACACACTCAGCACAGGATGTGTTGTGGCTGTGAACTGGGCCAGAGTTCAAAGGAGCAAGACATCCATGATTGACAAGGCGAAATGTCTATGTGTTCAAAAAGACACAGGATTGATTGCACAAATTCCTAGAAAGGTGACCAACCCTTCAAGGAAGAGGAATCATCCAGGTATACTCTTACCTTTAGTCCTGGGAACTCAGCCCCTGTTCCAAGGAGAAAGGATAATATATGTAGATACATAGGACTATAAATATACAGAGAAGATCTTTATATTTCATTAACCCTTCAGCTGCCAAGTCTTGTTGATTTTGCTTCTGCATCTCTTATATCTTTTCTCCACTCAGCAACCAGTCTGTTTTCGATCACCATCACCTCTCAGCTCTGCTTCTCTAATAGCTTCTTGACTGGGCTCCCTACTTCTGGCCTCCTCCATCTCCAATTCATCCTCCCCTCAGGTGCTAAAATAATCTTCCTAAAGTATAGTTATGATCATGTTGCTACCCTGTTCAGAAATCTTAAGTGGCTCCCTATTGGCTCTAGAAGACTAATTCTTTAGATTATTCTTAAAATCCTGTGCAATCTGGATCTGGCCTATTTTCTGTGCTTATTTTATAATACTACCTTTCATACACTATATTTTCTAGACAAAATGGTTAATTTGCTATTCTTTGAACTTGGCATTCCATCTCTTTCCTTTATGCCTTTGCAAAGTTGTTGTCCATGCTTGGAATGTACTCCCTCCTCTTCTTTTCCTCTCAAAATCCTTAGCAGTTTTCAGCCTCCTACAGGAAACTCTTCCTATTCTTAGTTATCAGTGGTTCTTCTCTCCTCAGATAATCTTCTGTTTCTTTATAATGTACATGCTATATCTTCCAGTAGAATATAAGCTTCCTGAGGGCACAGGCTCTTAGTAATTTTGGGCTTTGTATCCCTAGCACCTAACACATTTGGATTTTAGTCAACAGTCAATAACATTTAAGTACACACTATATTCCAGGTACTATCCTAAGTGCTAAGGATTTAACTTGTGATTTCCTTGATAAAAGGAGGAAGGAAACCTTCTGCCAATGCAAACTGACATTTGCCTTTCAGTTTTATAGTCTTGGGGTTGGATAGGGCAAAGGAGTAGGGCAGGCTACTGAGAGTTAAATGACTTACCCAGGGTCCAACAGCTATTATGTGTCAGAAATAGGACTCTCTGACTATAAAATAAGCTCCTTATTTACTATGCTATGCACGGTTATACATAGTATCTATCTAATAAATGTGAATTTAATTTAATGAAAAGATTTTCCTTTTATTAAGTTGAAGTCTTCTACTCTTTTTTTTTACACCCATTGCTCCTACTTTTGTCTTCTTAGACAAAGCAAAAGAGATATTTTCTTCACAACAACCCTTCGACTATTTAAACTGCTGAAATGCCCCTTCCGTCTTTTCATCTCTAGTTTTCTCAGCCAGTACATACATACATACATACATACATACATACATACATACATACATGTGTATACATACACACATATGGATTCAAGCCTTATTGGATTTAGCCCATCATTTTAGCTTGTTGAGTTCTTTCTGGATCCTCATGCTGTCATTCAATATGTTAGTGATTCCTCCCAACTTTGTGTCATCTAAAATTTTGATAAATATGCTATTTGTGGCTTCATCAAAGTCTGTTATTAAAAATCTTGATCAGGATGAGATAAAGGAATAAGCCCTATGAGACTCTACTGAAGAGTCCTTCCTGGGGAATATAGATCCCTTACTCTTTGCAGATTTGAATCCACCTAATTGTAATATCATTCAGTCTACGTATCTCCATCTTGTCCATAAGGGTACCATGTAAAATATATTTGTCAATCAGAGGTTAGAGAAGTTAGCTTTGGTAGGGAGAAATAGGGAGGTATTTTTTCAGACAAATAAGGAATCACATCCTTGAGGACAGGAAGCATGGAGTTTTGAATGCTAGCTTGATTGATGAATAACTCAGTGACTTTAGGCGAACTCCTTAACCTCCTTGACTTTGGTTTCCTAGATAATCTCAATGGTGTCTTCCAGATCTTAGTCCTATGAATAAAGGATGAGAAACCCTGCTAATTGACTGGTGAATAAAGGGACAGGTGCTTATATACAGTGTGTCTGGGCAATGTACTATGAGAGGCCTTAGGCCAAAGAATCTGTGTAATCAAAAGTGAAGATTTAGGTAAGATGTATTAAGTAGAAGATAGGTAATGGAGAATGGAACTGAACCAAGGGTTAGAAGGTGAAGATTCCATACTTAAAACAATGCAGCTTTAGAATTGGAAGAGGCATTAAAGATAATGTATTCCAGCCTGTCTATTTTTCCAATTAGGAAACACATGGTCAAAAAAAACAAGACAAAAACAAAAAACGCAAAAGATTTGCTGATAGTCATTTCACTTAATTGCAGAGTTGGAACTCTGAAATCTGGACTCAGGTTTCCTGATTCCTAGTGTAATGTTTTCTCCACTGACACCTCACTTCTTTCCCCTGGTAAGAAAGAGAAGAATGGAGAAGAACATTTGCGTTAAAATGTTCCCACTTGTTTGTCAACAGTTTTAGGCACTTGAGATTCAGTATGTCTAAAATGGAATCCTCCTCTTTTCCACTAAACTGTCCTTCCTTCAAACTTCTGGTATCTTTTAGGGAACCACTGTCTTTCCCATCACCCAGGTTTGCGGCTTCAGTGTCATCCTCAACTTTCCCTCTTCCATAAGCACTGAAGATAATCACCTCTCTTAATACTGTTCTTGATAGCTAAGTAATTGAAACTAAAATAATTAGGAGAAATATTATTAATGACATGAAGATGTACAATATCATGAATGTATTTATGAATGCTTGTTCTATAATTTTCCAAATATATATGCATACATATATAAGTGGTAGGTGTACAAAACATATATATATCTATACACACTATATGAAGGGAAATATAACCATATATAAGTATATATTTAGTGTTTGTATATTATATATAACTACAAAATCAAAATTATCTTAATTCCATTCCTGGTTGTAAATGTGTTTTATTTTTGGCATGCGATTTGCAAAAAGTGACTCAGAAAAGGAAGTGAGAATCATAATCTTAAACTTTGACCAGAAATTTTATTTCTGCTTAGGGCTGTTGTAATTCTTACATAATGCACATACAAAGCCTTAAATGTTGATTAGCTGTGTCTGGTGCTAGGTTTTTTTTTTTTTGTGGTGAAACAACAACAGTAATAACTAACAACCCCATAACTTCCATGTCTCTCTAATTATATGTAAACTTGTTTAAGATCATCAAGTACGATGACTCATCCTGGCTCCAAGGTGCTATGCTAAGAACTGCAATGCTTACAAGATTTTTGTTCTCTATTTAAGATGCTTATTTTTGCTTTGGTAATTTTTCTATTTTAAAATAGACTCTAGATCTCTCAACTACAGTTATTATATAAGAAATAATAAACTATTGCATACGTATGTCTATTTTTAAAAATGTACCCTTCATGATATAAGTAGTACATTTTTATACTCTGAGAAGTATCTTCCTGGATTAAGTATGGTTATCATCATTTTCATCATTATCAGTTAACATGAAATGACTGCTCATGTGATGCCTGGCACACTATATGTGCAGTAGAATTTACAGAGTATAGATTATTGACAGCCACTGCCCTTAAAGAGGAAAGATAGAATAGATAAGTCATAATTGATAGCCCCTCTGGAGACTGTCCCAAATTTATACATGTTGTTTCAATTCCTCCCCCCCAAAGTCAGTGAAATCCTTTTCTTCCTTCAAGATGCCAACTACTCTATGAAGCCTTTCTAGATGTCCCCTTGTAGCAGCAAGCACCCCAGTATCCCCAGGGTGACTGCCAACACAGGTTCTTAGATCTGCTTTTCAAAAGGAAAGCAACTCAAAATGGGTTAACAAGCTTACTTTAATCAAACAAACATACATTACCTAGTTCAGGGGAAAAAGGTCAGCACCCTGAACTTCAGAGTTACAGAACTTACAGATCAAACAGACAGGCTTCCAAACTGTCCTACCATTAGATCAATACCAAATCACAGTTACCAGAGAGGGAAGCATCAACATCTGGGTTTTCAAAGCCGGGGGGCTCTCAACAACGGCTTCCCAGAGTCTCATCTGGTCAAATCACACAACACTTCTCAAAGTGAGCCCCAAAGCAAAGCCTCTCCTCAGGGCTTATATGGCCTTCTCTTGGCTCAGAGAATGTAACAACCTCCTTGACCCACTGCCCAATCACAAAGTATCAAGGTGTGGGCTTTCCTGAAAAACAAACCTCCCACCACAGGCTCCAGGTGCACTTAAGCTAGGGGCAGGGAAGATCTTTAAATCTGCATTTCCATTACACCCCTCCCCTTAAAAGTGACCAATTCCTCCTCAGATTTTTTATAACACTTAGCTTGGGTCTCTTTATATTAAATGGAGCTCTCCTTTTTATCCTAGTTATTATTTGTATTTGACTCTCATCTTCCCCCTTTCCCCCCATTAGATTGTAAACTGTGAGAGCATGATTTGTTGTATCTGCTTTTGTAAGCCTTTTACCTTCTACAATACCTAGAACTTAATATATGCTTAATAAATGTGTTTTGAATTGAGTCTCTGTCATTGATTCTACCTCTACAATATCTCTCATATCCATCCCCTTCTTCACTCACCACACAACCACCTGAAATCAAACTCATGCCATCTTTTATTCAGAAAACAATAATAATTACCGGCATTTATGTGATGTTCTAAAGTTTGCAGAGTGCTTCACACATTTTAACTCATTTCGTATTGATAATGACTATTGCCATCCAGTTGGCCTCTCTTCCTCGAGGCTCACTCCTTTTTTATCCATCTTCCACAGATCTACCAAATTCCTGAAGCACAGGTGTGATCATGTCACTCCCTTGGTGAAAGAGCTTCAAGTGGCCCTTAGTTACTTCTAGCATAAAATGCAAACTTTTCTGTTTGGCATTTAAAGTCATACACAATCTGTCTTCAGCCTACACTCCCAGGCTTATTACACATAACTTTCCTTTGCACTGATATTCCATCTCAAAGCTTAGCTCCACTGCCACATCCTGTATGAGGCCTATCTTGAACTCCCAGTGGCTAGTTCCCACCCTTTGATGCCCCACCCCCAGATTACTTTGTATTTACTTATTATATATATTTGTATTTATTTATCTGTGTTTACATTGTTTCCTCCTCAATTGAATATGAGCACCTTGAGGGCAGGAACTTTTTTTTTTGATATCACTAGGCTTTAACACAATACCTAGCATATAGTAGGCACTTAAATGCTTGTGGAATCAATGAATTTCACTTTGGATTCCTTTTTAATTCAGAAATAATATTATAAGTGGTAATTAACTTCCTAGCTTAGTCTACAAAATCTATTAAAATGCTTAATCCTCAATGTAGTTAACCCATGAGATACATGAGCTATTGCACATTTGCACTGAATAAAGGTTGGAAAATATATTGTTACAAATGTAAAATATTAGAGCCTCTAGCTCCAGTAGATTCTTGGGATAAGCCAGACCTGATTCTGAAACCCAATCTCAGTAAAATACTATTAGTTTGTTTTTTTTATTTTAGTGGGTTGGAACAAAAGAGAACGAAAGAGAAAGGGAACACTATACCATTGAATAGTGATGTGAAAGATATCAGTAAAAATAACTTAAATAATCTACTGGCATCCTTTTGCTAAGGTAGTCCATCCATTATTTTGTTCACGTGTCCTGGTGTTCTTATGGTCTTTCCACATTCTTTTTACTTCTTAAATTTTAGATTACACAGCACAACTGGAAACAAATGGGTGTGAGTGGAGGACTTCCTCCAGGGTTTCCTTTATTGGATGGAGCCCATATGCAGATCAAGGTCTCATTTTAGATGAGGGCAGTGGAGTAGTGAGGATGGAGAAGTGGAATGGTAAGCTGTACTTTTCAAATTCTTTTTTTTTTTTTGCTTTTTGGAGGGGAGAAGGTAGGGTAATTGGGGTTAAGTGACTTGCCCAAGGTCACATGGCTAGTTTTTGTGCTAAGCGTCTGAGGCCGGATTTGAACTCAGGTCCTCCTGACTCCAGGGCCATGCTCTATTCACTGTGCCACCTAGCTGCCCCCCTTGCAAATTCTTCATTAACTTTTCTGCAGCACTTATCCTGCCCCCCAGGCACCGTGCCCAAACCTTGCATTTCCTTCCTTCCTTCCTTCCTTCCTTCCTTCCTTCCTTCCTTCCTTCCTTCCTTCCTTCCTTCCTTCCTTCTTTCCTTTCTTTCTTAATCAAATGCATTATTAACTTCTAGTTTACATTATTCATTTCCACAAGATTTCGAGTTACAAATTTTCTCCCCGTTTTTCTCCTACCCACCACCCCAAAATAGTGATACCTCTGGATATCCCCTCCTCCAGTCTGCTCTCTCCCATATCTTCTCCCATACCCCCTCTGACTTTCCAGTAGGGCATGGTGGATCTCTATGCCCCAGTACCTCTAAATCTTATTTCCCAATTACATGTAAAATAGTATTAATAACAGTATATATATATATATATATATGTATATATATATATATATATATATATATGTTTAAACATTTGATTTTAAAACTTTGAATTCCAGATTCATTCCCTTCTTCCCTTGTCATCCACCCTTACTGGGAAGATAAGCAATTCAGTATATGTGTGTGTGTATATATATATATATATATATATATATATATATATATATATATATATATATATATATACATACATGTGTAGCTATGTAAAACATTACCATAGTAGATATATTTTAAAAGACTGACTATATTTCCCTCCATCCTATCCCACCTCCCATTTGTTCTATTCTCTACTTTGATCCTATCCCTTTTCAAAAGTGGGTGCTTCCAACTTCCCTCCCCCCTAGCTTGCCCTCCCTTCCATCATCCCCCCTCTCATCCCCTTGCCTCCTACTCTCCTGTAGGGTGAGATACCCTATTTAGTGTGTATGTCATTCCCTCCCTGAGCCATATTCAATGAGAATAAGGTTGACTCATTCCCTTTTGCCTTCCTGTTCTTCCCCTCCATTGTAACCATTTTCCCTTGCCTCTTCTATATGAGATAGATTACCCCATTCTGACTTTCCCCATCTCCTCTCATTATATTCCTCTCACACCTCTTAATTTCACCTTTTGAGTATCATCCCTTCCTATTCAATTGGTCCTGTGCCCTCTATCTATGTACACCTGTACACATATATACACACATTCACATATGTATTCATATACCCATACACCTTCCTATATAGACATATATATATATATTTCTATTCCCTTCAACTATTTTCATACTGAGAAAAGTTTCATAATTTATAATTATCATTTTCCATGCAGGTATGTAAATAGTTCAACTTTGATAAGTTCCTTATGATTTCTTTTCCCTGTTTACCTTCTCATACTTCTCTTGCTTCTTGTATCTGAATGTCAAATTTTCTATTCAACTCTGTTTTTTTTTTTTTATCAAGAATGCTTGAAAGTCCTCTATTCCTCTGAATGACCATATTTTCCCCTGAAACACGATACTCAGTTTTTCTGGGTAGGTGATTCTTGATTTTAATCCCAGCTCCTCTGACCTCCAAAATATCATATTCCAAGCCCTTCATTCCCTCAGTGTAGAAGCTGCCAGATTCTGTGTTATCCTGATTGTGTTTCCACAATATTCAAATTGTTTCTTCCTGGCTGCTTGTAATATTCTCTTCTTGATTTGGGAATTCTGGAACCTGGGTATAATATTCCTAGGAGTTTTCTTTTTGGAATCTTTTTCAGGAGGTTATTGGTGGATTCTTTCAACCTCTATTTTGCCCTCTGGTTCTAAAACATCAGGGCAGTTTTCCTTGAGAATTTCTTGGAGGATGATTTCTAGGTTCTTTCTCTGATCATGGCTTTCGGGTAGCACAATAATTTTTAAATCATCTCTCCTGGATCTATTTTCCAGGTCAGTGGTTTTTCCAATGAGATATTTCACATTGCCTTCTATTCTTTCATTTGTTTGGATTTGTTTAACAGCATCTTGATTTCTCATAAAGTCACTAGCTTCCATTTGCTCCAGTCTAATTCTGAAGGAATGAATCACCTCAGTGAGCTTTTGAGATTCTTTTTCCATCTGGCAAATTTTGCTTTTTAAGGCATTCTTCTCCTCAATGCCTTTTTGAGCCTCTTTTGCCATTTGATTTAGTCTGTTTTTTAAGGTGTTATTTTCCTCAGGCTGTTGACTCTCCTTTCATAATTTTCTTGCATTGTTCTCATTTCTCTTCCCATTTTTCCCTCCACTTCTCTTATCTGCTTCTTAAGCTCCCCTATGGCCTGTAACCAGCTCGTATTTTTCTTGCAAGCTTTTGGTGCAGGAGTTCTGACTTAACTGTCTTCCTCCTGTTCCATGCTTTGATCATTTTTGTCACCAAAATAGGATTGTAAAATTGGGTTGCTCTGTTTGTTTTGCTTCCTTTGCCTGCTCCTGTCACCACTCAATCACTTGACCCCTGGGCTTTTTGCCAGAGTAGGACTCTGCTACAAGACAGGGGAGCTTCATTACCAAATACTGGGGTTTTCTCAGCTGTCAAAGTTATTAGGTGGGTGTCCTCTCTGAAGCCTCCGCACACTCTGGCAAGCTGGTCACACACCCCAGTACCTCCACCCTAGAATGCAATCCAGATCCAAGGAGGTTAAAGCAAGAACGATTACCTCTCAGACTGGTTGCTTGGTCCCTCTACAATCTGCAGGCCAGGAGCTGAAGTAGCTACATGTGGCTGTGGCTTCAGGGTCACTGTGTCTCAGCTGCTTCTCACCTTGGGGGGCAAAAGCCAAAGCACTCCCAACTACTGGATCCCAACGTCCACACTGCACTGACCTATCATTTTGTCCTTAGCATCTATATGTTGATAATTCTGGAAAGTGCCACAACTGCTGGTGATCTGAAGTCCCTCCACCTAGTGGTTGGTCTGGCCACCCTGGGCCTAAAACCTCTGGCTTGTGGGGCTGGTGTTGGCTCCCATAGAGCTGCCCTGGCCAGTTCCTGCCTGCCTGTCCTAAGTGGGAGGTTAGCTTCTCTATGTCATTTTGTGGGTTCTGTAGCTCCAAAGTTTGTTCAGAGTCCCCTTTTAAATGAATTGGGGGAGGTGGAAGCCTGAGCCCAGTGGAAGTCCTATTTCTATTCTGCCATCTTGACTCTGCCCCCTCTTATCTAGGGTTCATTCTTAATCCACCAGATATCCTTCTTATTGCATTCCACCTATGTTCCTACCTAATCTCTCTACATTTCACTTTCTCTCTAATAATGGACATATTACAGGGTAAAGAGAGTTTTTTTTTCTTATCACCTGAAACAACAGAATAATTTAGCCCCACATACAGTCACAATCCCTGAAGTACACAAATGACAATTCTTTTCCTAACAGGTTTGTAGTACCTATATATATATATATATATAAACATACACATATCATGCATAATTTTAAAGTAGTAAGTTTCATTTTTAAATGATTATGTCAGAAATAATATTAGGAAGTTTTATTACATCAAGAATGTGTTTGCCTCTCTGTAGCTTCAACAGTTCTGCCACCTAGAACCATATATATTAGCTAAGTGATGACTTTTTGAAATAGACATTGGGAGGCTATATACACTATTTTCAATGATACTATTTTTCTTTGAGATATTTTTGGCTGTTTTAGAAAATCAAATCTATGCTAAAAAATCCCCAAAGATTTTCACCATTCAGAATTTTTCAAAGAAGGTGATAGAAGTACCAAAAGCAACTTCAAAAGAACAGATCCAGAAATGATGAGAGGCAGTGCTATGAATGGAAGGAGTACTGGTTTTAAGAGTCAGAGTAAGTTCTGGTCCCAACTCAGGTTTAATCTGTGTGACACTGGGCAAGACAATCTGTAAAGTGAAAGGGTTGGATTAGATGGCCTTTGAGGTCCCTTATACCTTGAGATCTATGAGTCTCTAAATATTTTGAGCAATGGTAGCCATCATTAGAATGAATTAATAGCCTTTTAAGGAGGCTACTTGGAAATGGACAACACTTGATTGGATATCTTATTTCTGCTATACATTTTCTCTCAGAATCAGCTTTAAAGCCATCATAAAGCAGATTCAATAACTTTTGGTTAACATTTGTCAAGTGCCCTATTATCAGCCGAATATTGTACTCTGTTAGGTACCATGAAGAGTTACTTCACTTTTCCCTTTCTGTACCTCTCAAAATAAAAAACATGTTCCTCTTGAGGAGCATTTCATTGACTAAATAGAAAGGTATTTTCTACCTCTCAGAATTCCACGTCACATGATAATTTTCAAAGAAGCTGGCTTTGCCTTCCGCCCTCCAAAAAGCAAAAACACCCCCAAAAACAAAACCAAAAAGGGGTGGCTAGGTGGTGCAGTGAATAGAGGACTGGCCCTGGAGTCAAATCTGGCCTGAGACACTTAACACAAAACTAGCCATGTGACCTTGGGCATGTCACTTAACCCCAACTGCCCTATTGTCCCCCCTCCAAAAAGCAAAAAACAAAAACAAAAACAAAAACAAAACAAAACCCACAAAACCTCCCAAAACAAAGAAGCTGGCTGACTTTTATAGATGAGCAAACTTGCATCTATCTATTGGGCAAGTGAAGTTTTTCTTCCTCCTTCCATGTTGTTTCCTCTTGGCAATAGTTGTGCCTAGAATCAGTGGCTATAGCAGCATGTGTCAGTTTTTTAGTGTCTTAGTATGTCTGTTGACCCTCCTCCAACTGAATTTGTTCTAGGTGCCAGAATTCCCAGTTATAGTTCTGTTAATGATGCATACTACTGTAGCAGCAAGCACCCCAGCATCCCCAGAGTGGCTGCCAACACAGGTTCTTAGATCTGCTTTTGTAAAGGAAAGTGACTCAAAATGGGTTAATAAGCTTACTTTAATCAAACAAACATATATCATTTACCTAGTTCAGGGGAAAAAGGTCAGCACCCCGAACTTCAGAGTATACAGATGGTAGTTTCAAAACAGAGAAACAAACAGATCAAGCAGACAGGCTTCCAAACTGTCCAACCATCACAACAATACCAAATCACAGTTACCAGAGAGGGATGCATCAACATCTGAGTTTTCAAAGGGGGGGGGGTCTAAACGGCTGCTCAGAGTCTCATCTGGTCAAATCACACAAGACTTCTCAAAGTGAGCCCCAAAGCAAAGCCTCTCATCAGGGTTTATATAGCTTTCTCCTGGCTCAGAGATTGTAACAACCTCCTTGACCCACTGCCCAATCACAAAGTATCAAGGTGTGGGCTTTCCTGAAAAACAAGCCTTCCACCACAGGCTCCAGGTGCACTTAAACTAGGGGCAGGGAAGATCTTTAAATTTGCATTTCCATTACAACTACTGAACTATGTCAAGATACGTATTAAGTTTGATTGGTAGCTTTATCTATTGCCTTGGTCACTAATGGTCACTAATATAATTTTTCCATTAGTAATTAAAAAAAATGGTTTTCACTTAAATTTTCGTGTGTAGGTAGAAGTTAAAGACATTTTTTACTTTGGTAGGGCCTGCAGTCCACAGTCCTTAATCTAGGAGAAATAAGGCAAACACATAAGAAAAATTGAGAATGTATGTTTGAAAGATTTAGAGATCAATCCTTACTTTAAGGAGATATTGCAATACTTTAGTCAATCTATGACCTCATCATTATGGGCACTCTGTAACACTACAGATTGCCACTTCTACATGCCTTTTAAAAATGTTCCATGTGACTCATCTATTCTCTTCTCAAAATCTAGTAGATATATTATATGAAAATCTGGGTTTAGTTAAAGGATAAATTAGAAGAAGAATGATAAAAATTATTCCTTTTATAAAAAACATAGAATCCTTAAGAAACAAATTATGTTGTGTTTAAAATATTTTTTTCCTAGAAAACATTTTTTTTTCAAGAACCAGCCTATTCTGTAAAGTGAGGTATTCTCAAACATTTGAAAGGTAAATGAATTGCAAGAGTGATTAAAGTTGCCTCTTGTCCTTAAAATTCACCTTATCTCAGTGAAGGTCTTCCTAGTATGATTTTACTCTAAGCCAGTGACTCCTATAGTAAAGGTACTCTGGGCAGGTTCATGAAGGTAGTAAAAAGTAGTTAGATATCTCTGCTTAGGGAGAGGAGAATCCTGAGAGGTTTCATAGAAAAGGTGGAATCCATTTTGTGAGCAAAGACAAAGAGATGGGAGAATGTTGAGATCATTATTTAACACTGGAAGAAACTTCAACTTCTTTATTTTATAGATGAGGAAATGGAGGCCCAGAGAAGATCATTTACCCATGATCAAACATAAGTGACAGAGGTAGAGATGAACCCAACTTTTAAAGAGTCAGTCCTCTTTATCATACCATACTCTACTCTTGTGATTTTAAAAAAAGTCTCTCTGATTTTTCTCCAATATTGATGAGTGATACTTATTTACTTAATTATTTTTATTCAATAATAATAGTGATGACTCATGTTTATGTAGATCTTTAAAGTTTATTAAATGCTTTCCTCACAACAACCTTTGTGAAGTGGTATATTCTCATTTTACAAGATGAAGAAACCAAAGCAGGGGGAAATCAAGTGATTTATAAGATGTCATTTTCATGTTTTGAATAGTCACAAAAATATAGATAGATCTTATCATTTAGTTTAAAATTAAGTTATGATATTTGAATGCTTTTATGTATCACAAGTAATATTTATATAGGATTTTAGAATTTGCAAAGCTCTTGATTTACTTTATTTCATTTGTCTTGTTCATCTCATCTTCTGAGGCATGTATTAAAGGCAATATTATCCCTATTTTGCCAAGGAGAACACTTTGCTCAGGTTAAGTCACTTACCCATGATAACTGAGATAATGTCAGGGATAGTTTTTGAACATTTATTTATTTCATAATGAAATATGACTAGATCTAAGAAACATAAAAACTAGACAACAAAAATAGCCTCTTTGTAGCAAGCAAATAGAATACCAGGTCAGTGAGTCACAGGAGATGATTTAGAATTTTTTTTCCTAAACTATAAATGTGTGTTTTATGTAAGATTTTTTATATAAATGTTTTGTGCAGTTATAGTTTTGTGGATAAATATTTAAACGCCTGATGTATGGAATACCATAATTGCCAATTAACTCACCATCTGAAAGATTCATCTGCCATATTGTCTATTCAAGAATGAAATTACAGTTTTTATTTTGAAAGTTATGGTTATTGAAAGCAATCAGAAAAGAATAGGAGCTATAGGCCACTGAATAGATATTTAGAAATGTATTATAGATCTTTCAGTCATTTAAAAAAGTATCTAATTTAGCAATTTTTGTTTCTTTGGAATGTATCTTCCAGTATCTTACTAGTGAGAGTTGGTGTTCTCAGCCTCCAAGACAGTGCTTCTATATTGCAAAGAACTTTTCCAAGGGAGAGGTATTATATTCAGATTCAACCCGAAGTTTTAATCACATTGTAATTTTATTCAATTGATATTGATATTCATCAGTATTACACTTCTTATAAATGCTTACATTATAGTTATGAAAAGCAAATTGTAATTATAATAATAGCTGACATTTTGTGGTGCTTTTAAGTTTGTTATGTGCTTTGCCCACATTATCTCATTTGAGCCTCTTGCCAATTCCATAAGATAGATACTGCAATTATTTTATTTCCATTTTACAGATAAAGAAACTGAGGCTTAGAGAGGTTAACTAACTGCCAACACCATGCAACTGTGTGGCAGGATTCAAACCTATGTTTTCCAGACTCCAAGTCCCAACACTGTACCTCTGTCTCCTGAATAAAGTAAGAAATAAAATACTTCATGGCTGATAGGACCCCTGTAGAAGGCATTACCTGTGTATGCATGGATAATGGTTGAAATAGCATCAGCCTGTAATTGGCCTGACAATTCTAGAGATATTTTTTAAAATTTGTTGACTCTAAAATGAATAATTCCAGTAAGAAGGCCAACGTCTCATACTTTTTGTGTTTTCTTAGTTGTATCCTCTGTGACATAATTGCAAGATATAAAACAGGAAAAAAACCTTCTGGTAATTATGAAGGTGTTATATTTATCAGAATAGATACTGTTAATATAATAGTCTTTAATATATTAATATTATGTGCTAAGGACTGTATAATCTTACTGTAATAGGGATATTTATTACTACTTATCCTTTTTAAAAATCTTTATCTAAAGATGAAGTTTAAGGACGTATCTAAAAAGTACATTTTGCTTTTAGTTTGAACCTGTAGTCTTGTGCACATACACCCAAAATTTACCTGCTGCTTCCCCAACTTAATTCCTAATTTAAAATTATTACAAGATAGTACTAAGATTGTGCTGTTTATTGTAGAAAATTATTTTCTATTCTCTATTACTTATTTTAGATACTGCTGTCTTTTATGGCACATTTTTCCTTCTCAAGAACTTTTAAAATCCTCCTCTGATGTATCCATCATGGCATGAAGGTGATACAAGGTTTTAAAATCATTGTCAAAGAAACACATAGCCTGCCCTACCAATATAACAAAATCTTCAAGTACAGCCTTGGTGATGAATTATATGTCTGTAATCCTAGGACCAGTCTGTTAAGCTAGAATAGACTCATCACCAGAGGGTTGACCATAAGATGATAAATTTTATATTGACAGGAGTTGTTCTACCAAAGCATGGAGAGAGCCATGAGTCAGTGGAGGGAGTGCTCACACAGGTGAAATTACAGGTCCTTGAATTACTGTAGTATTTATAAAAAGCACAAGAGGATCAAAGCAAAATTTTGTGAGTTATACTAAGGATACTTGATGAAAGAAAATTAAATATTGTAAGACATTCCTGTAAAATAACACTTTTTTTCCTGCTTGTAATATGTGTTTATATTTGGGACACAAAGTAAACCCAAGGTCTTTGCCATTTACAGAGTAGAAACTCCAGAGGGGTGTTTGGCCAAATGTCAGCTGCCCTAACAATATCCTACTAAATGTACATATTCCTTACATTTTCATCTGTGAACGTTCCTGGAGTGTTGGCGGTATGAAAAATGATTGCCTGCTATACTAGAAATCAGTGTACTTGTTTTGCAATACAAGTGAAGTCACATGATTGCTTCTCTTCCTACTTATCAGAATGTTATTAATCTGTTTATTGTATCTTGTGGGTTAAAATGGCTTAGACTCATTGAGAGAAGACTTTTAATTTCATTTCAGGATATATCTAATTCAGGCTTTAAGGGAAAGCCTGTGGCACTTAACCCTACCTCCCTGAGGTTTGTGTTTCACTTCCTGTCTAGGTTGAAGGGGCCTCATCTTGTCTGTTTTTATGTGGCCTTTCCCACCACTATCCCCAAAGTCCTATAAGTCATCTATCCCTGGAACTTCTCCCCTTGCCTTAGGCCTGTCCTGAGACCAAGGTCTAGGCCACAACTCTTTAGCAAAGAAGAGAGAGTTTTTGCTTTGTTTCTACAATCCTTCCAGTTGCTGGCCAATGCTATGTTATGATATAGTGGAACTAACACTGAATTTGCTATCAGGAAAATTGGTTCAAATCCTGGTCCAGATACTTACTGTATGATTTTTTAAAATTTAGTATTTTCCCTCAATTACAATTATGTTTTCAAAATTTTGAGTTCTGAATTCTCTTCCTCCTTTCCCTCTTCCCCCCACCATTGAGAAGTCAAGCAATTTAATAATAGTTACTGTATGATCTTTAATAAGTTGATTTACATGCATTGGCCCTTGTTTTGTCATCTGTAAATCAAGGGAAATGGAGTAGATAATCTCTAAGTCTTTTCCAGTTTCAAAATCTATGTTCTTCATTGTGTGTGTAGAAGCATTAATTCATCATCCATAAAAAAGGCTGTGCCATTCCAAGGCACAATTCAAAGGTATTTAAGACATTAAAAACCTGCTTCTGTGATTAAGATTATTTAGCATAGGGAAAATAAAATCTGAGGGGTATAGTTTTCTTAAAGAAGAACTTTTAGATTTGGAGATATTCAGTAAGAATTAGGGTATTAAAAAAGAATCAATAATCAGATTCTTTTGATAGCTTCATTTCTGAATATGGAAATTCACTTCAGGAACAATGTATCAACAAATACTGTTTCCCCCCTCATAAGCCTTGTTATGAAAGGTGATGAAATTAACATTCATTTTTCAAGATTTCAATGATCATTCCATGGATATTTCTGGTAGCTGTTTGGAAAATGGGTAGTATTGCTCCTTTTTTTTGCTTTTTGGAGGGCAATTGGGGTTAAGTGACTTGCCCAAGGTCACACCACTAGTTTTTTTTGTGTGTGTTAAGTGTCTGAGGCCGGATTTGAACTCAGGTCCTCCTGAGTCCAGGGCCAGTGCTCTAATCACTGCATCACCTAGCAGCCCCAGTATTGCTTCTTTTAAAGGAACTTCCACTCATCATTTGCCATTTTTCATTCTCAGTGCCTAGTGTTATGGGGAATGATGAGCTTGTGAGATTTTGGTACTTACTTGGCAAAGGGAACTACTTAGACTGTATCAGTGCTATATTGCTATGATCTGTTAAACACATCCATCTTAAGTACTATAATTTTTGTTCTAGATCCCATTCGACGCACAGTGAGCCTTTTGTCTTGAAGAAACATTCAAAATGGTAAAATGGAGGTGGGAATTATGTGGAGATAATTAGTTGAAAATGAACAGAATGGTATGAATTAAGAGACATATTTGCCACAAAGAATGGTCTTCATGGTAAAATTAAAAAGATAGTAAAAGAGATAAGCAGACCCACAGAAACAAAACAAGTAAACTTGTAGCAAGGAAAGCAAGACTTTTATTAAAATCAGCCAGTGACTAGCAACTATCCTTCATCTGATGTGGAAGTAATAAGCAGCCAACTTACTTACTTTGCTTACTCAAACTCTTTCCCCCAGATAATATCGGTTTCTAATTCTCAAATAATTACCACACTTCTAAGTTTTCCTTTTCATAAACTTATATTAAATATTTGTAACATTGTGATTCTAAACGAATATTTTCTCCTTAAATTAATTTTATAATGAACTCAGATCAGTCACTACAGTTGTCTGGAAAAGCAGCAGTGTCCAGCATTAAATTTTTTTAAATTAAAATTTATATTTATTTTAGCTTATATCATTCATTTCCACAAGATTTTGGGTTACAAATTTTCTCCCCATGTTTCCCCTACCCACCACCCCAAAAACAGCAATCCCACTGTATACCCCCTCCCCCAATCTACTCTCTCCTATATCTTCCCCCATACCTCCTCTGACTTTCCAGTAAGGCAAGATGGATCTCTGTACCCCAGTGGCTATATATCTTATTTCCCAGTTGCATATAAAAATTATATATATATATATATATATATATATATATATATATATATATATATGTTTAGACATTTGATTTTAAAACTTTGAATTCCAGATTCTTTCCCTTCCTCACTCATCATCCACCCTTACTGGGAGGATAGGCAATTCAATATAGGTTGTACACGTGTGGCTACATAAAACATTTCCATAGTGGATATATTGTGAAAGACTAACTATATTTCACTCCATCCTATCCTGACTACCACTTGTTCTATTCTCTACTTTGATGCAGTCCCTTTTCAAAAGTATATGCTTCTAACTTCCCTCCCTCCAAACCTGCCCTCCCCTCCATCATCCCCCGTCTCATCCCCTTCCTCCCTACTTTCCTGTAGGGTGAGATACCCTATTTAGTGTGAATGTCATTCCCTCCTTGAGCCACATTCAATGAGAATAAGGTTGACCCATTCCCTTTTGCCTTCCTGCTCTTCCCCTCCATTGTAACCATTTTCCCTTGCCTCTTCTAAATGAGATAGATTACCCAATTCTGACTCTCCCCATCTCCTCTCATTATATTCCTCTCTCACCTCTTAATTTCACCTTTTAAGTATCATCCCTTCCTATTAAATTGGTCCTGTGCCCTCTATCTATGTACACCTGTACACATATATACACATACTCACATAAGCATTCATACCCCCATATACCCTCCTCTGTAGACATATATATGTGTGTATATATATATATATGTATATGTATATATATATGTATATATATATGTGTATATATATATATATATATATATATATATATACACACACACACACACGTTTATATTCCCTTCAAGTATTCTCATACTGAGAAAAGTTTCATAAATTATAATTATCATTTTTCCATGTAGGAATGTAAATAGTTCAACTTTGATAAGTTCCTTATGATTTCTTTTCCCTATTTACCTTCTCATGCTTCTCTTGCTTCTTGTATCTGAATGTCAAATTTTCTATAAAAAAAAAAATCTGTTTTTTTTTTCATAAAGAATGCTTGAAAGTCCTCTATTCCTCTGAATGACCATATTTCCCCCAAAATATGATACTCAATTTTGCTGGGTAGGTGATTCTTGGTTTTAATCCCAGCTCCTCTGACCTCCAGAATATCATATTCCAAGCCCTTTGATCCCTCAGTGTAGAAGCTGCCAGATCCTTTGTTATCCTGATTGTATTTCCTTAATATTCAAATTGTTTCTTCTTGGCTGCTTGTAATATTTTCTCCTTGATCTGGGAACTCCAGAACCTGGCTATAATATTCCTAGGAGTTTTCTTTTTGGGATCTTTTTCAGGAGGTGATTGGTAGATTCTTTCAATCTTTATTTTGTTCTCTAGTTCTAAAACATCAGGGCAATTTTCCTTGAGAATTTCTTGAAGGATGATTTCTAGGTTCTTTTTTTGATCATGGCTTTCAGGTAGTCCTATAATTTTTAAATTATCTCTCCTGGATCTATTTTCCAGGTCAGTGGTTTTTCCAATGAGGTATTTCACATTGCCTTCTATTTTTTTGTTTGGATTTGTTTAACAGTATCTTGATTTCTCATAAAGTCATTAGCTTCTATTTGCTCCAGTCTAATTCTGAAGGAATGATTTTCCTCAGTTTTTGAGCTTTTGAGATTCTTTCTCCATCTGGCAAATTTCACTTTTTAAGGCATTCTTCTTCTCATTGCCTTTTTGAGCCTCTTTTGTCATTTGAGTTCGTCGATTTTTAAGGTGTTATTTTCTTCAGTCAGGTTGTTGACTCTCTTTTCCTGTTTTTCTTGCCTCATTCTCATTTCTCTTCCCAATTTTTCCTCCACTTCTCTTATTTGGTTTTCAAAATTCTTCTTAAGCTCCTCTATGGCCTATAACCAATTCATATTTTTCTTGGAAGCTTTTGGTGCAGGAGTTCTTGCTTCAATGTCTTCCTCCAGTTCCATGTTTTAATCCTTTTTGTCCCCAGAAAAGGAATCCAAAGTTAGATTGCTGTGTTTGCTTTGTTTCCTTTGCTTGCTCATATTGCCACTCAATTACTTGACTTTTGAACTTTTTGCCACATTAGAACTCTGCTTCCAGAGAGGAT